>NTHP01000736.1:63398-119498 GCA_003416845.1 Oplegnathus fasciatus
CCCACTCTTTTCCCACTCACACACACAAATGAGCATTCAGTCAAGGACTACCCACAATCCCTTGCGCCACACAAAGACAAGGGGGTGTGACCAATCACACACTGCCTCACTCTGCACCCGTGTTTTTTTTTTCCCTCCCTCACTGTGTAATGCCCACCAACATACAAGCTTGTGGGCGGGCTGCCGAGAGGGTTGCCATGACAACGCATCCCCAGTTGCTCTTTGTTGCTATCACTCGTACGTTCACACACACAGGTATACAAACACACAGTCTTTTCCCCTTTAAGATCTCTGTAGCATGTCTCTGCTCTGCTACACTGTGTGTGTGTGTGTGTGTGTGTGTGTGTGTGTCTGCACATGCTCTCTTAGCCGGTGTTGCAGTACTGCAGCTGGGTTCTGGTGTGACCCAGTTAGAACACTAAGGCTGGATGTAGGACACACACACACACACACACACACACACACACACAGCCAACAGAACATTCCAGAACTATGAAACGACTGCTTATATAAATATAACATTGCAGTTACAGTGTGTCATCATTATAAGGAAATTGAAGTAGTATGGTATGGTAATTATTACCACATAATGTTAACTGTACAGTTACGTATTGAGTACATACTGATTATTCTTAGTATATAGGACAGTCATATACTACATCTCAGTGGTTATCACTTCATGTTTCCCAGCAATAAGAAAGCGCTCCTCTGCCATATGATTTCTGCTGCTTGTCCCCACCTTGTACCTTGCAGTCCTAACATATACAGACTTAAGGACTGCCAGAGTTGGAAGAAATGAGACTTTCTTCATCAGAAGTATTACAAACATTGACCACTATTAGCAGTTACAGTAACACTAATTACTGGTAAATCAGTTCCCTGCGCAGCTTGTCATGCTATTATAGGTCATAGTGATGCTGAATGTCAGAATGTGTTGGTATATGTTTTTATATATATATGCGGTATACATACAGGGTATATACAAATACAAGAATGTGGTTTCATTCTAGAATTTGTATAATAATAATAATAATTTGAGTATGACCATTCTTCTTAAACTTCCCAAACAAAGCAACTGGATACAGGTAAGAAGAATAAAACTTAAAAAAAAAACTTAATAACAGAGGGGCGCTGCTGAGCGGAGAGGATTTAGGACATGTTTTGTAGTAGCTCTTCTGAAATGTGACTTTTTAAATATATCCTTCGGCAATATTTTGTAATTTTTGGTGGTGCTAGGGTCTATAACTGCTCAAATTTGGCTTCAGTCACTTTTACTGGCCAAGAGCAACTTTTAGGATGGCTGGCCGAGCAAAACCCAACATGGCTAAAGCAGGCCGTAGCAAGGCCATAGCAAGCCTCGAAATGCGCTCATCACTAAATTTGACTCGGCCATCTCCAAAACTGTCAAGAGAGAGGTATCCGCTGCCTTAAATCCCGCTGAAAGTAAAATATTTGCTCGGGGCGAGACTGTCACGGACCTCGAACGCTCAGCCAATGACTGTGCTGGCCAGCTAGCTGAACTCCAAGCTAAGACTGCTATGCAAACCACTCAAGTTGAGACCCTCTCGAAGAAATGTGAGGACCTGGAAGGGCACTCAAGATGGAACAATGTGCGGCTGGTGGGCTTGCCTGAGGGTACGGAGGGTCCTTGTCCCACTGAATTTATGGCCCAATTCCTTCTGGACTTACTCAAGCTTGACAACAAACCCTTCCTGGACCGGGCCCATCGCTCCCTACGTGCAAAGATGGGGAACCCCTGTGACCACTTGTTATTAGGGTGAACCTTTTCCAGGTCCAAAACCAATTCCTGCGCTGTGCAGGGGAGCTATCACCATCTCCATTTTCCCCGACTTCACCCAGACAGTGGCTAAGAGGCGGGCCACCTTTGCTCCTGTGAAGAGGGAGCTTCATTCCTGCCCAAATGTCAAGTTGGGACTAATCTACCCGGCTACGCTGTGCATCACTCTACCCAGTGGTCAGACTCATCGTTTTGAAGATCTGACAGACTTTATTAAAAACAGCATTAAGAAAGTAGTCACCTCTGACGCTACTTAGCGGACCTGCTAGCGGACTCACTACCCTAGCCTAGTGGAGTAATATATGTAGCTATGATCACTACATTGTTTATTCACTACAGACGCCCTACTCGGGTCACTATGTAACTGTTTGTATGTAAACGGTACGTTTCTACTAAAATAAATGGTACAATAGTTAGCATTTTTGGTGCTATCTGGTGGGTCTGCAGGCCAGCTGGCTGTCCTAGCATAGCCTACTCGTTAGTGGTTGCTATCTACCATGACTACATTGCTCTGTTACCACGGGCGTCCACCTGACTCCGCCATTTGGTGATGCTATCTTTGTATTCCCTTATAAGGTCATATGTTATGTTTAAACTGTGATAAGTTGAATACATTGTTGATGTTCTAAGGCCCACGGTTATCTCAAGTATATATTGTCATATTTGGTGGGTTTCTTGGCCTTGGGAGGTTAACCCTGGACGCAGTCTTACACACTACAGATGCCTTTTTATGTAGCTGAGTGCTACAGGTTTGCACTGCTAGTTTTGTACTATTTATTCACATGTATTTATTGATTTTATTTTTTATTTCTTTTTACTTACTTATTTACCATTTATGATAGTTAATACGAATGTTTATGTTTATTATTTCCAAAAGCTCGACCATCAAAAACCTTGGAGTGACTTTTGATTCTCATCTAACATTCCAGTCTCATATCAAGGCTATTACCAAGACAGCATCCTTTCACCTTAGTAATATTGCCAAAATGCAACCTATTCTATCATTGTGTGATGCAGAAACCCTAATCCATGCATTCTTATCCTCCAGACTGGATTATTGTAATGTCCTTTTCTCTGGTCTCCCTAGTTTTGCCACTAGAAGCCTTCAGCTTGCTCAGAATTCTGCAGCTAGAATCCTGACAAAAACGAAAATTTAATCATATAACACCCATTCTGGCCTCTCTTCACTGGTTACCAGTGCAAGCTAGAGCTGATTTTAAGGTTCTTCTTTTAACGTATAAGGCCTTGCATGGTCTTGCACCACCTTACCTATCTGAGCTGATTACACCATATACACCGGCTCGCCCTCTTTGCTCTCTCAGTGCTGGTCTCCTGGTCTCCTGGTCATTCCTTCAATTAACAGAAAATCAGCTGGCTTCAGAGCATTTGCTTACCGTGCCCCATATCTCTGGAATGGCCTTCCATTACATATTAAAGAAGCACATTCAGTTGAAATCTTTAAATCAAGACTGAAAACCTACTTTTATTCACTTCATTACAGCCTACCCTAGAGTTTAGTCAGGTCCATCATCCTTTTAACAATGATGTTTTAATGTGGTTGTTTTAATTAATCATTTTTATGTTATATTTTGCCTAGTTNCAGCCATATTCTACAACAAGCTCTTCCATTGTTTATATGTTATGTCACATTTCTTTTGGGTACACCGAAAGTATCTGTTTGTAAGTTAGGTTTGGTGCTGCTTTCAGACGAGCGTGTTTGTTTGTACTACAAGGCAGGGTTCTGCGCGTTCCGTTTGGGGGGATGCTTCTGGCAAAATGGGAGGGGGATGGGAATGGCATATGGGCTTGTTTTTGGCTGGGGNCCCTCAATATATCACTGTAAACATAACTGTATAATTTTAAATAATATAATAACATGCACAGAAAGCATTTGCGCTAATTATAGATGCAAAACAGTGCGTTTTTAAGTTTTGAAAGGTTGTGTCCCCCCTCATATGCCTCACAGTGGTTTGGTCCACTGGCTCCTATCCGCCAAACCCCACACACAGTGGTCCTTAAACACGCTCATACAACGCTTAATAGTGATGCGCCGGTCAAGGTTTTTTAATACCTGCACCAACCCAACCCGTTCTGAGAGCCAATCCGCACCACCGACCCACAAAAATATGTGTTAGTCAACCATCCAAACCTGACCCGACTCGCAAACCGCCAACTTTATGCATTATAGTAGCACTATTGTCAGGACTGAAACAAAGACAGGACTCAGTGCTGTGGCGTGTGTTTGAGAGAGAGAGAGAGAGAGAGAGTGAGAGAGGGAGAGAGTGACAGAGAGAGGGGAATAGAAGGTGGAAGATAAACTATTGCACGCAATATTTCTATTAGTTATTAATAACTTACTCGGATCGCTGCTTTGTCACGTTTTGACGTACCCGCTCGAACCTGTGATATTCCATATCACAAAAGAAAACAAAACATTCCGCGATCAAACAAACAAACCAATCAAACAGCTGATCCATTTCCTCAATACCCGTGTTTGTTTGGAATTACTCTCTCTCTCTCTCTGTCTCACTCGCATGCATTACAAAATCCCATCACATCGAGTTAACAGCACAATTTAAAGAAGTGAGTGCAGTCAGATATTTAACAAGGAAAAGAAAAGCAGACGAGGCAGGTAAACAGACACTGGGCTGGAGAATGATGTGCACAGTCAGCTAATGGAAGATGGTTTATTGACCAGCCGACCCATCACTCTGTTGGTTTTTTGAAAATCTAAAAGTTGCAACCCTCTGTAACTTTTAAAAAAATCTAAACAGTGCAGAGGGGCTTTCCCTCTTAACAAATTAACAATCATTTTTGGCCAAGGTTACAGACGTTCCACAGTAAACACTGTGGTATTAATTTGTGTTTCCTCTATCTACATTTAATAAATTATTAACTGTTACAACAGTGCTTTTAGCAAATTGCTCTTAAGAAATGTTTATGTTTATTGTCCCCCCAACAATGAAATGAAATATCCACCCTTGGTCATTATCTAGGCGCACAGATTATTTACCTACAAGAGATTCATCTTAAAGTTACAGATCATCTAAAGCTGAAGAATAGATGGGTAGACTATAGTACTATTCCTCATTTCGGGGTAAGTCTAGCGGTGCAGGCTAGAGGTGCAGCTATCCTATTGCATAAATCTGTTCCCTTTATACACTCAAATGCTATATCCGATCCAGCAGACGTACTAGATTTATTATAGTCACAGGTCAAATCCCTAACACTCGTCTAACTCTGGCGAATGTTTATGCCTCCAATTGGGATGACGATGCCTGTTTCAAACACCTTTTCTCAACAATACCAGATGTGTCTTCTCATTATTTGTTACTGGGGGGAGACTTTAACTGCCGGCTTGACAAAAAGCAGCTTGATTGCTCATCCTCCAAGGTCTCTTGACCATCAAGGTTGGCCAAGGTAATACAGACCTTTATGAAGGAGTTTGATCATCTGATCATAATTCTACCTCTTCCAACTTTGATAGTTTCTTTGATGGTTTGAATATGCCCTCTACTGAAAAAACTGTAGTTGGGAAATTAGAGGAATCAATCACTATTGAAGAACTAAATGCTGCTATGACATCCCTACAAAGTGGGAAGAGCCCAGGACCAGATGGTTATCCGTCTGAGTTCTATAAGAAATTTTGGCATAAGCTGGACATGTTTAATAATTCATTTAATTCTCTTGAAAAAAGGCAAAAACCCATTAGCCTGTAACTCTTACCGCCCTATAAGTTTGCTGAATGTAGACATTAAATTGTTGTCGAAACTGATCTATTCTCCCATCTATTATTTCACCAGATCAAACTGGATTTATTCGAAATAGGCATTCCTTTTCCAACATCAGGCGTCGGTTTAATACCATCTACAAGCCCTCTACCTCTAACATCCACAAAGCTTTGATATCCTTAGACGTGGAAAAAGCTTTTGACAGAGTAGAGCGGGATTGCCTCTTTTACACCTTAGAGAAATTTGGCTTCAAGAAAACCTTTATTTCATGGATTAAGTTGCTTTATTCATCACCACAAGCTTCTATTAGTACACACAATATTCACTCTGATTATTTTAGTCTCTATCGCTCCACTAGACATGGCTGCCCGTTGAGTCCCCTACTATCTGCAATTGCCATTGAATCCTTGTCAGCAGCACTACGTTTTAACCCCTATATTGCTGGTATACACAGATATGGTTTGGAACGGAAGGTCTCTCTTTATATCGATTACATACTTTTGTATGTTTCCAACCTGCCTGTTTCTGTTCTCTTCCAAACTTCAGGTTATGTTATTGGGCTACCAACATTAGGATTTTAAAATACTGGCTTGAATATGAGGCCTTTGACCTTCCCCCTACATGGCTGGTTCTAGAGGCCAACTCCACTAATCCGGTCCCGTTAAAAACTCTAGTACATGCACCTATTCACTCATCTATGTCTCCTTATACCAAGAATGTGTTGGTTAAAAACTCTTGCAAGATCTGGGGTCAGTTTAAATGACATTTTTGCCTCCAGTCCTTATCTATCAGTGCCTCGCTAGTTGTTAAACATGTTTTTCCTCCATCCCTCGTAGATGATGCCTTCTTGGTTTGGTCCAACTTGGGGATCAAGACCTTTAAAGATCTGTATCGTGATAATGTCTTTGCATCCTTTCAGCAGCTCTCCAATATATTCCTACTCCCTTTAGATGATTTTTTAGATTTACAGGTTTGCAGCTTTGTCCACAATACATTCCCTGAGTTTCCCAACCTACCCAGTGGTACACCCCTGGATAGTTTCCTCACAATTATTACAACTTTAAAAAGGTTCAATTTTTGCTAAATTCAGCTACTGTGCCCAGAGTCACCGAACTCCATAAAAGATCTCTAGGCAGAGGATCTGGGAGAGGAAAGATCAGAGGAGCTTTGGATGGAGATTGTAAAAAGGGTACACAAATCCTCATACACAGGCTCATACAGTGTAAACTTACATACTTGACCTACTATACCAAAGCTCGTTTAGCAAAAATTTATGAGAATGTTTCACCGGCCTGTGATAGGTGTCAACAATCTCTAGCAAATCTTATTCACACATTTTGGCTTTGTCCATTGTTATCCAAATTTTGGACGGAGATTTTTGACACCCTGTCTGAGGCTATTGGGGAGAAAATTGAAGCTAATGCTTTCAGTGCGTTGTTTGCTGTGACTCCTTCATTACCCTCCCTCCACAAGCCCAAAAAGGATATCATAGCCTTTACAACCCTATTGGCTAGACATCTAATTTCCACCTCCCCCTCACACCCGCTAATAGTTCATCTAATAAATTTAATGACATTTGGGGCCATTTTTTTTCCAGTATATCAAAAGGATTAAATTCCCTCATAGTGAATTAGTTATTTAAAAGGATGACAGCTGTCTATTTATTGTAATGTGGGCGATGTGCACTGCAGGTCTTAATATGGTTATAATGTGCCTGATGTGGTTTTTTTTTCTTCTGTTTCTTTTTTCTTTTTGTCTTGACTTTTGCGAGGGTATTGTTTCTGGTTGTGTTTTTATTTTTCCTGTTTTTGATTGTATTGTTATAAAATATCACTATATGACAGCTTTAACTGTGACATACTACTTTAATTGTATGTGTATTTGTATGCTCCTCTGTCACTGAACATTTATTGTCGGTTAGAAAACCCAATTAACAAAGTTTTTTTTTTTAAAAAGAACTTAACAACATGTCCACTGAATTGCAGTATGAAGCATAACTGGCAGTTAAGCTAACTGGTCTTGATGAAGTTCACCAAGCATGTTACAGTCTTCTGCCTATATGAAAATAATGAATTCAAAGTATAATTTACTGACCACCACCACTGGCTAAACGTCTTTTGCTGTCAGAGGTTGGTCTATGTGTTCTGGAGTAGGGGAAAAAAGATTTTTTATGCCTCTCCATTTTTGTTCTCCCACCCCCAGCATGCATGCGACCACACAGTCAAACTTATAAATTAAGCATCATGGCTTCTGAAATGTTTCATGATGGAAACACAGAGCTACTGCTTCAGTATGCTAGTTGAAGATGACACCATGGATAGCATTTCCTCAGATCATCATTTTAATCCTGTATGTGTAGTGGATGTGGTAGTGTCAGACCATGTGATCTCACATGTTCCCAAAAATATCATGTTGTCAACCAATCATAAGCAAAGCTGTTGATAGGTGTTTCCATTATGTGTCTATGGGTGTTACGTGCTGGAACTATTTCTTGACAAACAGCAGCCAGGCACAGTGACTGTGAGCAGCGTCCTGAAGTCTTATTGCCAAGGTGAGGTTTCACTGACCGTATCTGACAATGCGTTCTATTGCTGCTGGAGACATTGCACAGAAGTACTGGGTGGACAGATACATTGTTGTTCGCCAAGAAATATTTCCAGCATGGGTCAGGGTTAGTATATTAGTCACATATAATCATAGTGAACTGTATGTCCGCTAGCTCCTTCAATTGTGCAATAAAAAATAAGTGTAAAATAGAATAAGAATAAAGAATAGAAATAAGTAATAAATAATAAGTAACTTTGAATAACAAAGTAAGTAAAGATAGTTTTAGGGAAATTCTTAGGCAGTGTCCTCATGTAGGATCCTAGTGGCCTGAGGGTAGAAGCTCTTCCTGAGCCTCTCAGTGCTGGCCTGCTTCTCGACAACACCAGGCAGTTGCTGTTCATGATGGCCATGGCGATAACCTTGTGGATGACCTGGCAGTGGCAGTGCCTGTTGAGCTCCAGCCGGTAGGCGAAGCCCTTGGCCTGCCCGCGAGTCCCGATGAGCTGCACGATGGCAAAGAACCACCGGTGGCCGCCGCACTTCTCCTGCTTCTCCAGCACCAGCATGAAGAGGAAGCCAAAGCAGGACTGCATCATCACTAGGGTTGGGTACCAAAACCCTGGTCCAATCTATACAACCGGTACCTACCAGACCGAATCCCAATGCAGATTTCGGTGCCTCATTTTGGTGCCACTTAAATGCCTGAGCTGTCGATTGAAATATATGCCCTCTGGTGCTCCGAAACGGATGTTACAGGTAACCAAAGCATCACCGCACGTGCAATCAATCGCCAGTTAACATTAGCAGGAGCAGCAGGTCACGTTAGCCTGCCATTAACTGTTAGCTAGTAGCGACCTTAAACAGGGCCTAAAGCTAAATGGTCTAAAGTGTGGCTGTATTCCACGCAAAAAGATTCTAATACCGGGACGTGCAACACATGTTTAAAACAAATTGCGTATAAAGGGGGGAACATGTCAAATTTGATGAAGCATCTGGCAACGCACGGGATACATTTAAAAGCAGAGGGATGCACCGCTTTCGACTGCTTGCATGACCCCATGCCAAGCACATCAGCCGGCAGTGTGAGTGTCCCTGGCCCCGGTGATGGGGAGACAATTGATGATGATGACGATAGCAGCAGCTTATCCTCAGGTTAGTTATGCAATGTTAATTGCAACATTATAATATTTAACATTTGAGATTAATGTGATTTCAAACACATACCTGTGTGTACAGCCCTCATCGACACCATCTGAGAGGGTTTTCTGCTGTGCAGGACATACCATTATTCAGGAGAGGTGTCGTATTTTGCCGGAGAAAGCAAATATGCTAATATTCCTGCAAAAGAATTGCTTGACGCAATTTTGTAGTTGGTTTTCTGTATAATGTGAATTTGTTAACCCAACTAGGGTTAGGGTTTCTATATAATGTGAATTTGTTATGTAAATTTGTTTAGTAAAGTAGTTATGTAAATTTGTTTTGTATGTGTTTTGTATTTATTTATACTTAAGTATACTTTAAACAGTTAATATATTGTTCAATTTCAAGGTCTAATTTGCCTTAGCAATAAAAAAAAAAGCTGTTCTTTAATGTTGTCGTCTGTCGTTTTGTGCCTCTTCTTTTTTTAAGTATCGGTTCAGGCACTGTTTAGGCACTGGTACCGTTTTAAAAGTATCGTTTTAGCACCGGTATCGGAAAAAACCCAAACGATACCCAACCCTAATCATCACCCAGTCCACCAAGGTGTATATAATAAAAGCCATGAAATAATTGCCTAAAAATAACTATACTGTGGTCCGGCAAAGATATTGTACAATGGCAAGATAACCGACTTGCTTATCTGATCACCGTCATTTGCTTGTGCGTGGGTGGGTGTGTGGGTGGGGAAGTGGATGATTTCGTCGTTACTACAAAAACTTTACTCAATAAAGTGATTCTTTGATTGTCAATGCCAACAACTTGAGGAAACCGGACAGGCAGCTGAGTCCATGCGAAGCATGATACAGGTAGCTAGAGAATTTTACTAGTGGACTGCATGTAGTTCAATGCCATTCATCCCCAGACATTGTCTGATGAATAGCTCCTGTGTGGTCACACTACATTAAACAGTGGTCATCCATTATGATGCTGACTAGTTAGTTTCACTTGAGTGAATTAACTAGCTAGCATCTAACGTAAATTCCATCCATCTAATGGTAGACTGATAAACTTTCAACTTTCAAGTTGGAATGCCCCGATATATTTTCATTTTCATCGCAAGATTATCTTAGTGGAGGCCGGTAACATTTACATATAAATATCAATTGACCCTGTGTTGACTTTCTTCACTGAGACGGACGAAAATGAAGACTCCGTCAATCAAAGCTCAGCTTTGGGAAGGGAAGAGTTACGAGACAAGACGATTGAGAGAAAAAGAAAGAGAGAAGGTGAGGAAGATGTGAGAGGAAGAACAGGTACTGTCCACTGTGCCCAGGATAGGAGTATATATATAAGGTGTATATAATTTTACAAAATTATTTTTAATACACTTTGGCAGGAGAGACGAGTTAGGAGTCCCAGAGAAAGGGACAGGCAGTGAATACAGAAGGTGAGAGAGAACAAAGTGTCTGTAGTGTGACTTTAATTAAACATTGTCACCATTCAGTTCAGCTTCTCCTGTATTTCCAGATTGTAGTGCGGATCACTCATTGCAAGATTTAACTCATGTATTACTGCTTGACAGATCATTTATGCCCACTGACATGGTTTTAAAGCTATTGTTATCCAATTTTTGCTCTCCAAACGTCTTAAAATGCATATATTTAGATCAGGGAAATCAGAAAAATTTTCAGGGGGGCATGCCCCTGAACTGGTATTTCTAAAACCCTGCGTACCGCCCTAACCCCTGGTTGAATGGTGCTGTCCGGTATTCCAGGACTTAGCCAAGTCTCTGTGAAACAAAGGACATTACAGTTACTGATATTCCATTGGAAGCTGATGCCGGCACGGTGGTCGTCCAGTTTATCATCCAATGCCTGTACATTGGCTAGCATGATGCTTGGCAGAGGAGATCCATGTGGCCGGACCGCAGCCGGTGTTTAAACCCTCCACATCCACCTCGGTGTTTGCTCCCAAATGGGAAACAAATAGCCTTTGGGGAATATTTTTTCTGGTGGTGCACTGGCGGAAGTGGTGCAGTGGTAATGCATTACTTGACATAGTAAATGTAACTTTTACCAAAATCCTATTATTAACTATGACAAACCTGTCATAGTCCGTCGGACAATCCGATCCCTGCACCCTCCCACTTCCGTGATGGAGTGTAACTGTGTGGAGTCACACTTGTGGCCGTGGAGAGTCTCTTCATTAAGGGGGAGGGTATAAATACACCGGCAAGCTTTGGAATGCCCTCGCCTTACTCCATCAGAAACAGGAAAGGATATTGTAATTAAATAAATATTTATCTAAAAGATCATCTCATACCCACTGACAAAGATGTAGGTGACCTGGCACACTCATTACATTCATGGCATAGTAAGCTTGTGAAAGGAAAAGTTATTAATTGAATAAAGAAAAAGCAACAGGGCTTTATAACCCACTCCAACTTAAAGGTATAGTCTATGATTCTGGAGAAAGCTTGCTGATATTTGAACTCAACAGCAAAACAAATAGCGAGTTTCAAGTGCTCTTTGAAACTCGCGCGAGTAACGCACAGCATTAGTTTGTCCTGTGTACGAGCACCAGTTGTGACATATTATATCGAAGTGTTTAGTGGAAACGCAGTTAAAGCGTTGATATTTGACGGCCTGGGTTGGTGGCTCTACCGGAGTTTGTTTCCCATTTACAGAGCCAGGGCTGTGGATGAACAGTGGACTTTTTTTTCAGCGTGCACACATAACGGAAAGCTAGCGGACTGTGAGGAGATATTCTCTGAATCTGACAAAAACTGTTTCGGATTAGAATTGTAGACTACACCTTTAAGGCGAATTGGTTTGGAATGACACTTAATGTGGCGGCCCCTCTGCACGAACATGCAAATGGAGGGGCCAGATTGGAACTGGGCCTATCTCTCCCTCTATCCCTCTTGCCCTGCAATAACCCCTTTCCCTCCAGTCCCAGTCGCCTGACCTCCCCTGCCCAACTGCTCACCTGGTCCCACTTTCCTAATCATCCCTGCAGTCATTTAACCGGCCCCAAGCCACTCACTCCCTGCAAGATCGTCATAGTTGCTTTTCACTTCATGCATTTGCCTTTGAGCCTCTGATCCCTGCATCCTGTTACCTGGAACCTGCTACCTGAACCCTTCACTGCAACCTGGAACCTGTACCTGCCTGCCCACCTGCCTGTAAGCTCACAAACCTTAAACTTATCAATAAATCTGTGAACTCTTCCCTGTCTGCCTGGTCTGTCTGCATTTGGGTCCTCCTCCCTTTGTTGCCGGAATTCATCTTACGTAACAAAACAACAGTTATTGAGTTGGTATGCGATTAATTTCTTGCAACATTAATATTTTGTCTTCCATCATTAGCATGTAGCGTCATAGCTGACTAGCTGTTGTTGTGTCTCCTTGAAAATGGCAACGGAGACAGAAAATGTGGACTGGGAAACATAGTATTTTACCCATAATATATTTGTATATTTAAATATGATATATTTCACAGCCAAGAGAGTTAACAAAAGCCAAGCTAGGGGCAGTGTGAGGCTGTACTTTCGCCGTCAGTGTGAGTCAAACAAACTGCTTGTTGGATACTCGAACTAGGCATTCAGACTGAAAACTATCAGACTAGAAGGGTCATAATTAGCCTATATTAATAAAATAGACAATTTAACAAATCGAGCAATCAGTGAATTGACAATGAAATGAATGCATACATGATGAAATATAATAATGAGAAATTAAATAAATAAATATCAATTGAAAAATATAAATACCCCTCCCTGAATTAAATTAAAAAGTTGGCAATGAAATAAATAAATTAGCAATCAAATATCTAAATAAATCATTATGAAAATAAATAATCATCATAAAACCCTAACTCTATTCTTTTTATATATTCAGAGAATCTATTTGAAGGCTGCGTTTTTGTTTTTTTTAATTTTTACTTTGCTGCATTTTATTTATCTATTTTCTCCTATGGAGACCTATTTTATGTACTTCATGGTGTATTTCAGGATGACACTTGCTTGTCAAGGATCAACAATTATGATTGGTTGCTCTGTCACTCAACAGAAATGCAGACAAAAGCGACCCACATTGACTCTTTCAATTCATCACCAAGCTCTTCAGGGGGTCCCAGGGCAAGCTCACCCCTGGCACCAACACAAGGGTTAATTAACACTGAATGGTACTGAAATTTGTCCAATCTTATAAATACCTGGGAATTTAGCTAGACGGCACTCTCACTTTTAAACGCCGTGTGGAGCAAGTGGCACAGGAACTAAAGATAAAAATGGGATTCTTCTATCAGAATTGTGTGTTTGTGTCTTCAGGAAAAAGATTGTACAGTCAACCATCGGGGCGTAACGGCATGTGTATTCATTCCGAACCGTTCGGTACAGGACCTTCAGTTCGGTGAGCCTTCACGTGCTGCATGTGCTGCCCTGTATAAACCAGCACAAGCTGCAGCTATTCAGGAGTTATCAACAGGTCAGAGTCTGACAGTGGAGCATTACTGACATTTGTCTTATATAGTTTTTCTTATTGACAGTATGCCAGTATCTGAGTGTCTTAACTGTCACAGTAAGAATTATGGCCAATGAGTCACTGTTGAATGATTACATTTTTCAAAATAGATGACCAAAATGTTATTTTCTACAGTCTACATTATTTTCTACATTATGTTTTCCTTGCTGTATCGAATCGTAAAGTTTGTGTACTGTTACAGCCATAGTCAACCATAATGTCTGTGCTTGACAATGGAGATGCAGTTTATCATTGTACCCCGTTTCATTACAGGAGATATAAATATCATCCTCATCACCGTGTACTATATGAAAAAGTAGGCTAGTCCTCACTCACAACAAGAAGAGAACTACATTCTATCATTTTGCCTCAGTATATTACTTCTCCTTTCAAATTTAAAACCACTGCTCACCAGAGCAGATCTCAGGACTGGTCAACTCTAGTTAACCTTCAGGTAAATACTGAACTTGGGAAGACTTCCTTCCATTAGTTTGTACCTTATAAATGAATTACAGAGGATTTTAAAACTTGTAAAAATGTCTCATCCCACTGGTCGATTTTAAACTTTCAACTTCAGATCTATTTAATGATGTCTATGTTTGTCTCTGATGCTGTATGTATTGCACTGTAGCTAGCCTGAAAAGTTTCAAGCTAAAAACACTGTCAAATCTGGATGTCAGTACACCATATAGAGGTCTCAAGCTTTTTTTAAAATTCTACACACAACTACTTAGTGGGGATTTATAACAAAAACAGCCTGTTAAAACAGAAGAAGTTTCCATGGTGGGGGTGTTGTTTAATGTACTGGTGAGACAATGAAATACGATCCAGGAAGTCCAGTTGGAGTAACAGATTGGACGGATGACCCTGTGTTGACATCCGTGCTGCATATTTTTACCACTTACTGTGTTGACACTACAGACATGCAAAAAGAGTTGTTGGAGAGAGATCAGGGAGGCAGTGGGATGCAGCCAGGATGAGGCTATGACAACATGCTTATAACCCTGCCTTCCAGTGTGGACATTCACAACAGAAACACTGCAGAGGTGATCAGACAACACATCATATAAATTAGTTCATTTGAAGCATACTAAGGCCTTTAGACACAGCGGTGCTTTGACCTAGATGCTTATGTCCACAATTCTAACATACTCACAGTGACATTGCTAACATGCTGATGTTTAGCAGCTTAATGTTTACTATGGTCTCCATCTTAAGTACATTGCCAATTCAGACTAATCACAACGTCCAGCTGAGGCTGATGGAAATGTCATTCGTTTTGCAGGTATTTGGAACACATTAAAGTTTTGACCTGATGGGGTGGAGGTACCACAGACCAACAAGCCAATCATGAACAAGGAGCTACGCGCAGTTGGTGTGGCCACAGACCACAGTGTGTCACACGCCGGGTCCATGTGCCAGTTGCAATTATGTAAATTATGGAGGGTTGCAGGTGTGCACATGTTTGCAGAGTCCTGTGTAGAGAGCATACAACTGGCCTTACAATTCGTCCACTCGGGGCAATGAAAATCTGTACAAAATTTCATAGCAATTCATCCAGTAGTTGCAGTGATATTGTCGACTAATTGACCATCCCTAGAGCCACACTGCTAGCAGTGCCACATCACACGACCCAGTTTCTTTGAAGCATACCAAGGCCTTCTGATCTTCCTCTTATGCACCAAATATGACACAAACGCCCTAACAGTCCTGTCATGTTTGAACACATACTGTATGTTTGAATGTCAAAAAACCACTAACAAATGAAGGCATCCATGTTACAGTTTCACGTCAGCAAGAGACTTTCTCGCAGCAGTCCACATCTGTTGAGTCAGACTGAGAGCTGATTGGTCAACATTAAGAAGTTTCAACCTAATCCACAAACAAGAGCATAAATGCTACTGCTGGAACAGTACTGGACATGTATGTATTAAGGGCACAAGGTGTTGTAGTGTTGAAACAGTGTGTGTGTGTGTGAGAGAGAGAGTAAAGAGAGAGGAAGAGAGCATTGGGGACAGGCTGTCCAGCAGTAATCTGAAAAGCTGGAGGTCAGGTGACAACAGCTGGGTGTGTTCGTGAACTCTCCTCAATCCTCACTCTCCATTATATATTCTACTGGAAAGAAGTAAGTGTGACTTTACAGCACATATTAAAGCACATCAACATGATCAAATATTTGAGTGTTTAAAAATATTTAGACAGTTAATGTTTAACATACATTTTTGAGTAGTAGTAGTATCCCTGTGACCCAAAGTGCCGAGAAATAGTAAGTGAATGTCGCTCTCTTCAAAGTCATGGACAACCTTATCTGCCTTAAATATTAACATAAAAAGAATGACATGTTTTGGTGTATTTATTGAATTTTTTGCTTGGACATTCAAAGTCAGGTTGGAAAAAGAAAGTGAACCCTTGGTTTTAGTAACTAGTTAAACCTTATTTTACAGCGCTGACCAAACCAAATGTTTCCTGCATGTGTTGATCGCATCTCCACAATGGCCAGGAGGACTTTCAGACCATAAAAACTGTGACAATCATATTTCATATCTTTCATGAATGGCTCTCTTCAGTTTATGTCACAGAGTCTTAATTCATTTGAGGCCAGGATTGACCTTAACCATTCTGAAACATGACTTTTCTCATGTCTAAGCCATTTTGTAATTCATTTTTCACTGTGTTTATTAATTTTACATCACCCAATTTCTATTAAGCAGCAGATGACCCACAACTACCCTAAAAAAAATTCTTTGTATAAATTTGAGTGCATTGTTTTCTCAATGAGTAATGGTTGTTTAGGCCCAGGGGCAGCAAAACGACTACAAATCATGATGATCCCTACTGCATGCTTCACTTTCAGGATGGTGTTATGGTGGGCTATTAGTTTGCTTTTCTTTCTTACTCCAAACAAAGGGTAAAAAAAAAAAAAGTCTTTTGGTTCAAGTTTTCCCACAACATTGTCCCAGTAACACGTTATTCCTTGTAAGTACGATTCATTCAAATGATTGTTAACATAGTTTTTATGTATCTACACCGAACGTGGACAATGACACTGATCCAGAGAATCGTTTTTATCTAACATCCATAATCACTGTGAATACGATACTGAAGAACAGTTTGATAGATATGTGAATATGGAGGAAGTAATATCGATAATACATTTCAACAGTAGCAGCCTCAATATGAATATCTCAAAGATCCAACATTATTTGGCACAATATTGTGACAAATGTAGTGTAATAGCAGTCTCAGACTTGGCTCCATGCTGAGCAAGCTGCTATGCTTGAAATTGAGGGATATGAGATGTTGTTTCATTGACAGGCTAAACAAAAAGGGCAGAGGAATAGCTTTATATATTGAGAAAGCTTATACATATAAACTTGTCTAGACAATGGGCCTCATGCAAGAACATTTTCGTATTCTTATCTTACTTTCTCTTACTTTTTTTTCGTACGGTGGGCTCGTACAAGTGTGCCACGTCAGATTCAGCAAACACTCCTAACTTCAGATAACTGTGTAAATGACCCATGTAAACATGATGAATGCCACCTGTGCGTAATTGGGCACGCGTTCATGAGAATTGTAAATTAGCATAATTAACGTCCCAATAATACCATATATGGCTACGTGTCCTGCCCCATGTCAGGAAGTGTTCATGAAAAGACACACTCTTTTCCAAGGGCCCGATGCGCTGTGCCATCCAAAAGACGTAAGTCAGCCATGGTTACATTTCCCATTGACCTTATTATATATAGAGACAAATCTAACCTTCAATTAGTGCATAATTTAAGTCGTTTTGCAGTTTGAGATGTTCATATTGATATTGTAGTTTTCTACAATAGCATCAATAGCCAATTTAAATTAATGATGATACTGTTAGACTATATGAATAAATTTAGAATTATAATTCAAACAGGATAATGTCAACATAATTATGAAGTGTAAATTATATAAGATTTTCAAACTCAAAAGTAATGAAATGTACAATCCATTATTGAAAAAACTAATTGCACATGACTCGTACAACAGGTCTGGACCACTCATAAATTGTGTTCATGCCTAAGAGAAAATTCTAAATACGAGAAAATTGTTGAATGCAGCAAGTTCTCCTAAATCACTCATACAAGCCACTTAAGAACGAATCTGTTCGTACGAGTGGTTCTTGCATGAGGCCCATTGTTATGGAATGTAATACTGTAGAGACTGAGGTTGTATACGGAGCCCCAGTCAGGGTCATGTAGCGCTGGATGATATGGCAAAAAATACCATGATGATAATTTTTCCCATATTGACCAATATCAATATTTATCATGATATGTAATTTGATCATGCTGGCAGTTTGAAGAGTATCCTGATAATAACTGAAGCCTGAAGAAACCAGAGGGTCATTAGTTAAACTTTAGAATATAGTTTATTAACATAAAAAATAGAATAACATAATATTTAACTGTGCAAACATGGCTTGGTTTAGAATACATTTTGTAATAAAAGAATATATTGAATAACATCTTGTAGGAAATATTTTCTTGTCTGATTGTATTACTACATGAGTGATCAGGTTTATATAATTATTGTGTTTACATAATCAATACATACCCTGGATGTGTTTATTTTGATCACAGTATATACCATATATTACTTGCACAATTTAATGCGTTCATGTTAGTCCCGGAGATCTGATGGTTAGAAAATTCATTTAAGCGCAGGACATAAGAAAAAGAAGGCTGTGAATATTCTCATTCATCCAGGTCATAGTTATCTCAAGGAAATTGAATCGTGCTCGTTTGACCAGGCTAGACTGGTCTCGGACCAGTCACCAACTGATGAAGCCTCTTGGATGAGAGGTGAAACGTCTTCACAGACAAAACCAAAAATCCAGTTGCGTTCGATTCAATTTCCTTGAGTTAAGAAAAAGAAGAAAATCACCTTGTGTCATGCAGACCAGAGAGTGTGTGTAACTAGGCCTGTTAGCTAAAGAGTTTCTCTGTACAATGAGGCGCCTGATATGAATTCATTTTAATCAAAGAAAACACTGAGTTATGATGAACAAAGAGCAACACATGAACTCATGAGAACCAAGGTCGTTTTGCTGTGCAGGGCTGAGAAGTTTGCTTGTTAGCAGTGACTTATCGAAGGGAATGGACAGTGAGGGGCCCTCCCAGGAAAACGCTATCTGCATGTCCGGAGCCTCCCATCTTGCAGGAATCCGGGATGAAGGTCAGTCAGACAGGTGCGTTACCTAGCAACAGCAAGAAAGTTTCCTTGTGTAATGGTGCCTCCATGTGGACAAAGGTGTAATAGCACATAATCCAGCCTTTAATTTTCAACCAATCAGAGACTCTCAGTGACTTCCGTGTTTTAACTAGCAGCCAATCAGGAGCGTTGTATGACCCAACAGGTGGAGCACATGTTTTCATATAAAAAATGACGCACACCAGAGCAACTTCAGTTGCTCCTGGGACTAACTCGATTTGTTGTACTCTGTTTTGTTCTGTTTATTCTGTTGTGCAATAAATCTAACAAAATACCAGACTCTGAAGACTTAGTGTTGTTTTTCACAGATTGTGTGGCAAAGGATCTGAGCTCATCTGGCCCAAGCGAAGATTTTTCTCTCACAGAAATTGGTGAGCCCATCAGGAGAGGCCAAGGAAACCTGACTCTTTGGACAGAACGTCTGAGGCTCGGAAACAGCAGTGGCCACCAGATAAAGGTAAAGCAGAACCTTTTTCTAAAATCTGCAATTGCTGTTTGTTTCTGAGCACAGTGTGTAAGGCTAAGGTAGTATACAGCCTTTCCTTTAAAGAATCTAAATTGAGTCTGGTATAAGATTGTGGTGTGCATGAATGAAAACGAAACTAACTCTAACTAAAGCAGTAAAAGGCATTAATTGGGGATAGTTTAAGCGTGTAAGAAGTCCGGCGGCTAGCGCTCACTCTGCGGGACAGGTGAGGTCTGTTCAGGCCGGCAAAGGTTTAAAGCATCTGTGGCTACCGCCCTCTTGTGTACGTTCTGCGATACCGCTGCTGGACAAGGCTGAATCCAGGAATAACCACAGAAGGGGTCTGAGCAGGCAGATAGCTAAGCACTCGTGGCTACTGCTTGCCTTTGATGCAGTAAAGCAGAGAAGGGAAGGTCTGAACGGACGAGTAGCTTCTGGCCAGAATCTGCAATAACGCTGTAGTAGGGCAGGATCCGGCAGTGACCGAGATAACGCTGCATACAGGGCTGAATCCAGAGCAGTGTGAAAGTGCTAGCAATAAGTGTATGAATGAATGGTGAGTCATATGTGTTGAATCAGATGACAAATTGGGTATTTGAAAAAACTAAATGGCAAAAGGCGCTGGGTATAATTAGGAGTGATCTTACAAATCATTATCAGATCATCAGAATCTGAGTGGGCAGGTGAGTGATTTGGAAAACTCATAGCAAAGAGGCTGAGATGGAATTGCTTTTGTTACGGGGCAGTGGTTACCCCAATAAATTTTCAAACCACACTCACAGGATACTCCCAGATCTGTTCAAATCCTTTGCTAAAGGTGCTTATTGGCCGTGTTGTCCACACTGTAAGAGAAAAGAGTTGTATTGAGCATTAAAGGAGAGCAGTCCGATGCACTCTCTTTTTCATTTTCTTTTTCCTCCTCTCCCACTCTCATCGCTGCGGCAGTGTGTCTAATACTACACCTCAGACCTTTTATTGTTTTGCCCTGCCCCATTGTCATAGACTGTTTTTAAAATTGCTACAGTATTTTGCTTTACTTTTAGTATGTAGACATTTTCACAGTTCAGTATTTCACTGTGGGTGTGATGGTTTAAAGCGCTGAACCACAACAAATGAATTGTGTGTAGGACAGTAATGCTGTTCATTACTTGGATATAAGAGGGCTTACAACACTACACCGCATTCTATATTCACCACATTCTATTACTTTTCACTATATTTGTGTACATTAATGCCTAAATTGGACATAAGATATTGCATAATAATAATAAGAACAAAGAAGTTTCTGCACCAATTACTACAAAATACTACCGTTGCAAGTCCTTTACTGTTTCTTTCAGTCTAACTGACTGACACACAAAAGACACACACACACACACACACACACACACACACACACACACACACATAGTTAATGATAACAGTTTCTGTAGGAGCAACAGCAACTGNGTAAGATGTTAAGATGTAAAGATTTGCTGAATACTTTTGTAAGCTGGATTTTGTAAGTTTGTAAGAGAAAAGGAAGCTGCTGATGTTGTGTTGAAAAATCGCCACATGATATTTGCTCAGGCTTCCCACACTGACTGGCAGCCACAAGGAGGTGTCCAGCAGGGTGGTTGGAAGGGAGGAGCTAGTGGGCGTGCTAGAGGACACAGACAGAAATCAGCAGCAGCAGAGAAGAGGAGCTGGAAGAAGATGGTCAGACGTATGTAGAAATTGTGGAAAGACTTCTGCTTTACCTCTAAGATCCTGGGATGACCCTCAGATCAGATTTAATCACAGATTTGTTGTTATGCCTCACACACCTGTGAACTTGCTGAGAAGAGATTTGCTGTCTAAGCTTGGGTGTTCATTAACAGTCACAAAGAAGGGATTCTCTATTAATGTCCCAACATCATTCTGTTTTGTTTTTTGTTTTTCCACACACAGTTAACTGATGCAGACAAAGCATCAGCTTTAAACTCCAGCCTACAAACCATGGTTTCAACTCTAAGTCCAGAGAAATACTGGCCAGTTGATAGACAACCCTCTCAGATATTCACCACAGACAAGCCCCAAGACACACCTACAACTGACAAATTAATTTTCTATCCTGATATGGTATTAGCCTCAGCAGTGGAATATGAATTGTTTTTGCTGACTATGTCATTCAACTCTCATGAATATATGGCACGACCTTTGACATCACTAATCAGTCCACCTATGTGTGTGAATGTGGACACAGTGGCTCCACCTACACCACCATATATTGATCAGGTACCAGCCTTACTGTGGGCTCAGCATAGCTCTGACACAGGATACATTAACTGTACTCCTTATCAAGCATCTGTGAAACTCAATTGCTCACCAGTATACATAGAGCGATCCGGCACAGCTATGTGCTATGTGCTGTGCAACAATTTACGTAAATTGTTGCACACACATTTTTCCAAATTTAAGCACACTGTACCTGTCCTTCATGACTGTATGCATGACATTATTTCTAGTTCATTTTGCAGGCCTCATTTGTCTGCCGCACCATTTGAGGGTGGTAGGCATATTTTTGTTGATGGCTCTTGCTCCAAACCGAGTGACTCTGTATACCAGTGTGGTTACTCTGTGTGTGAACTACCAGATTGGGTTATAGAAGCTTACTCACTTCCACATAACTCAGCTTATGCTGCTGAATTGATAGCACTGACGAGAGTTTGTACAAAAGTGATTGGAGAAATAGTGACTTTTTATACTGATGCACACTATGCATTTGGCATAGCTCATGATTTTGGTAAACTTTGGCAACTAAGAGGTTTTATATCTGCTAATGGCAAACTTATTTCTCACAGTTCTTTGATGACTGACCTCCTACATGCAGTAACATTACCGTCAAAACTTGCTATTGTTAAAACCAAAGATCACTCACTGCACTTCAGGCAGTAAGGAGGCTCAAGGAAATGCTCAAGTTGACATTAGCTATTGGCACTCTAAAGGTGTCCAGACTCCCTCAGAAGATGGTTCGCTACATTGTTCAGAAGGCAGGATAGCCTTTTCCCAGTGTATTTTGCCCAATCTTGTTCACCATGGTGTTTCTCATGTCGGACAAAGGGGGGTAACAGGGCAATAATAGGGCTTATAAAACAGCATTTTTTAATTCAAAGGTTTCAGCAGCAGCGAAGCTTATTTTGTCATCATGTCTTAACTATGCTAGAGCAAAAGTAACAAGACAACTAGTGTCACATGACTCTACCACCTCCGGATAGTCCATTTCAACACCTGTAGATAGATTTCACACACATACCTCAAAGAGGGCAGTTGAAATATTTGTTAGTAATTGTGGATCAATTTACCAAATGAGGGGGGCGCTGTTGAGCAAGACATGGAGCAAGACGTGTTTGATTAGTGCTCCTGCAGAACCGTTAATAATTTGACATTCCAATAGCGTCCACGGCACGAAATCCGATATTAACTACTTGCGCTTGTCACAAATAATTTCAAAAGTTTAATACCGGTCGAGTATCACTGTTGTGCATGGCGACAAATCTTCGAAAATACAAGTACACCGGCTCCTCCAGTATTAGGCCTGGAGCCTCGGCTCCAAGTACTCCAGGCAACCCCAACTGACCTATTCCCCAGGCAAAGCCAGAAGTTACGAACATGGACTTTGAGGTGATAAAATCAGACATTCTCTCTTCCCTGAGGTCAGATATATCATTAGTGATAAAGCAGGAATTGAAGAACGCGCTAGCCGAAGATTTTGACAAACTAAAAAGCGAACTACAAGCGGTAAAAGCTGAAACCGTGAACAACACCACTGCCATCTGATCCGAAATCGAGCAAATGAAGGGAAACATTCGAGACGTTGAGGAGGGCCTCTCAACCTGGTCAGACGAAGTGGTCTCCCTTCAAACTACGGTGAATAATCTCAAAAATGAAGTGAAAGGCTTGAAAGGGAAATGTGAGGACATGGAGGGACGGATGAGACGAGGGAATGTCAGGATCGTGGGAGTCCCAGAATAACCATGCTCAAGTTCACCCGCGGCAGTATCCAAACTGCTAAAACAGACACTTAAGATGAACAGAGATGTAAAAATCGACCACTCACAGAGAATACAGACACCTGCTCTGATAATAGCACCTTAGCATCCTTTTTGGAAAATATAAAATTGATGGAATTAACAGAGACGATGGCAAAGGTCTTAGATGAACCCACTGAGGAGGGGGAGATAAAAGAGATCATCTCTACCTTAAAAAACAACAAAAGTCCAGGTCCCGACGGTTATTAATGAATTCTATAAAAGCTTTAAAGAAATATTACTAAAAGCATATCACCATGCTCTGCAATCTCACACAATGGCGCCCTCACAGAGAGAAGCGACGGTAGTAGTAATACACAAAGAAGGTAAAGACCCTACTGAATGTCAGTCATATAAGCCCATCTCCTTACTGAATGGTGACCTACGCATATTAACAACTATTTTAGCTAAAAGAGTGAATAAGATTATTGCTCAGATTAAAAAATCCAGACCAAACAGGCTTTATCTCAGGGAGATATTATGGAGACAATCTTCGCAGATTACTAAATATAATGAGTTTTTCAAAATCCAAGGGAGGGGAGGCTTTGTTTCTTTCCCTAGATGCATATAAAGCATTTGATCAAGTGTCCTGGCAGTATTTACTTCAGACCCTTCAATGGTTCAAATTTGGCTCCAATTTCATAAAATAGATTCAGATACTTTATTCAAGTCTGTTGGCTTCGGTCAAGGTTAATGGTCATAGATCAGAGAGTTTTGCATTGGAACGGGGTTGTAGACAAGAATGCCCTTTGTCACCCCTGTTGTTCGCCATCAGTATTGAGCCTCTGGCTCAGCTCATCCGAGATGACAGCAATATTAAGGGCATCACTATCAATGATGAAGAACATAAATTATCTCTCTATGCCGATGATGTGCTGCTCTTCTTAACGGAACCCGCAACAACAATACTGTGTCTAAAAGAGCTTATTTTCCAGTACGGATATTATTCAGGATATAAAGTCAATATGGATAAGACTGAAGCTATGGATATCTGTGGCCAAATCCCAAAATCGGTTAAACTTAAGAGTGGATTTAAGTGGACTAAGGATGGCTTTAGATATTTAGGTATCTCTATTCCTTCCTCTACAGAAAACTATATGAGGCTAATTACAAGAAGATACTCATGCATCAGTGAGCATCTAGAATGCTGGTCAACGCTCCCTCTCTCGCTAATAGGCCGCGTGGAGAGTATGAACGTCCTACCCAGGTTACTTTACTTATTCCAGATGCTACCTGTAGAAATTCCAAAATCTACATTTGATAAACTGAACAAAATAGTTTCAAACGACCAAGAATAAAACTAAACACACAATTAAATAAACCGAATGGGGGAGTAGGACTTCCAAATTTCAAGTTTTACTCCTCTGCTGCACAACTGAGACCCCTAATATGGATTATGGACTCTTCATATATGCGATGGCTTGATATCAAAAAGGGCCTCTGTCTGATACCCCTTAAGGTACTACCTTTCTTAGATGTTTCCCTAAAAAATACTCAAATGGGGGAGTGGACTAGAACAACCCTGAAGGATTTTGTACTAGCGCATATAGATGCAAGCTTTAAAAAGTGGTCTGAATATGGGCTCAGTTATTTACACCAAATCTTTCACAATGGGGAGCTTAAGTCGTTTGAACAAATAAGACAGGAGACATTCCCAAGGACTGAATTTTTTAGATATTTAAAACTGAGACACTTTCTTACAACACATAAGGAATGGGAAAATATGAAAAAGCCTACTCCATCAGAACAGTTCCTCACAGAACTGCAAGTTGGAAATGAGGTTAGAAAAGTCAAATAGTAAAGTATACTTAATCTTCCTCGCGATGACCCCAAACAATACCTCACAAATAAAGGAGAAAGGGAGGCTGAAATGCACACATTTGACTACGAACTCTAATACTTGGAGGGAGTTCAAATGGAAAGTTATAACAAGATACTTCTGGACCCCGCAAATAACAGCAAAGTGGACTCCAACCTGTTCAGACAAATGCTGGAGAAAATGTGGACCACAAAACGGAAACCACACTCATATTTTCTGGTCATGTCCGAAGTTAAGTATTTTCTGGAAGGATGTGCTAGATGCCCTGAGAGAAGTGTTCCACCAGGATATCCCTAAAGATCCAAAGGTGGTCCTCCTCGGTGCAATTCCTGAAGGCTTTGAGGGAAGGGCTAAAATCTATTTGTTACAAATACTCTTGGGGGCTCCGATTAAATGTATCACAATTAGGTGGCTGAAACCTGACCCTCCAACATACAACATCTGGATTCAAAAAGTATGGGAACTGTATGAGATGGAACAAATCACATGCGATGAGGCTGCAAAGGCCCAGATATATAAAGAGATGGAGTCCTGCAATGAGACTGTTAATGCAATAAGGGACCTCTGAAACTCACACCCCCAACCCCACCCCTTCTGCTCCTGCCACCCCCCCTTTAGTGTTTTTCTGTTTGTTTTTTCTGTTTTGTTTCTGTTTGTTTTTCTTCTTCTTTTGAGATCTCTGCATTTTATATCTGCCTTCTTGGAATTTATGTATATGTACTTAAACATTTTATTGTACTTGTACCAAATCTGGATGGATGCCAAGGCAGCTGGAAACTGTGTAAAGACAATGCTGGAAAGTGAAATGACATGTTGTGACAAACTGTACTGCATATATGGAATGATGAAGTATAAATAAAACATAAGTTAAAAAAAAACGTGGGTTCCAAAGACCTAATGAAACAACTATTACACACGGGACAGCAATCTCACAACTATTGGCAGCCATACATCTACCTACATCTCTGGCTATCATTAAAATGTCCCGCTCACCAAAAGACAAACACCCTGGTAGCCAAAGGAAACAATTTGCAGATGAACTGGCAAGAAAAGCTGTACTACCACAGGGTGTCATAGCAGCAGTATTAGCTGAAGAACCATTTCCAACTGCAGACCAGGCATCCCTTATTGAAGCTCAAGATGCAGGAAAGTGTTTGGATCAAGAGAGGAGCTGCTAAGAACCAACAGGATGGTCTGCACAAGGGAGTGTGGCGGGGACCGAGTGGTCATTTTGTTGCTCCCACCTCTGTTCTTCATACCTTGATTTAAGATGCGCATGGTTTGGACCATTGCGCAAGGGGGGAGGTTATTAAAGAATCCAATATTGAAGAATCTAAAATGCAAGGTGGTAGCCATATTTAGCAGCCATGGTCGACAAAGCACTACATGAGTGTGATGTATGTGCAGCCTATAACAACAAAAGAGCTTTCTCAGCTCCAATTGGACACATACCACCACCTGATGACCCATTCAGACATCTGATGATTCTTAAGAGGTCATTTGTGAAGTTCACATACTATTTCCTATTTGGATTTTTAATATTCAGATTATTTAATAAATATGCCAATTTATTTGAGTGTTATTAGTTTACATAGAGTGCATTTGTCTATTATAGTGACTTTGATGAAGATTAGACCACATTTTATGGATGAATTATGCATAAATGTTGGTAATGACAAAGGGTTCACTTTCTTTTTCTTGGCACTGTACATATAGACGGGTGATAAATTAAAGGAAAAACCAACATAAAGTGTCTTAGTAAGGTGTTGGGCCACCACATGTCACCAGAACAGCTTCAATGTGCCTTGGCATTGATTCTACAAGTCTCTGGAAATCTACTGGAGGGATGGAACACCATTCTTCTAAAAGATATTCCCTCATTTGGTGTTTTGATGATGGTGGTGGAGAGCGTGTGGAAGCATCTGCGTTTGTTATGTTTCTCCACTCATTTATTCAGGTTTTTCCTTTAATTTGTCACCCGTCTGTATGTACTGATTGCAACATTTAACAAATAACCTTCAAAAACACCTCAATAACAAATGAAAAACTAATGGGCTGTTCTCATGGCCTAAATATTTCAGATACTAGGCAACGTGTCTGGTTCGAGTCAAAATAAAGATCCAAGACATGAGAGCTAACACGTGCAACACACTAACACACAAACACACATTACTTGTCGTATTGACTTTTACTGAATTTCATGCAGAACTTCATGAAGATCTGTGGTTGTCTATCGTCTCAGCCGAATCTCTGACTCTGTCTGTTTTCCAATATGTATCTGTTAACCTTAGCACCGAATGCTTCTCTGATCAATTCATTGCACAAATCTTGTCTCATTAGTTACTAGATGACAGTTTAAACTATCACCGACCTCATTAAATGTGTGGCCTTTGCTGTGTGATGTAGCATCACTGCTCATTTTCCATGAAGCTTCATAAGCTATAAATATTATATTTCATTAAAATGTAATAATTTCTTCTGATGTTAGAGGAAGTGCACTTTATTTCAGACCTGGATGCCTCCACTGTAGAATGCTGTGGGAAAACCTGATAGGTCAACAGAACATGCAAAAGATTAGCAGCACCCTCCAGAAAGTCAACAGCTTGGGAACAATCTGGCAGTCTCATCAACAATTTTCTTTAGAACTGCTTCTGCAATCACAGTCAGACTTATAACTCTGTTATATGCATTCTGTTACTGCCGTGTATGTGTGTGTGTAATAGACAGGGACAGAGAGAGTGGACAGAAATAGCCCCAGCCACTGCAGGCCCAGGACTGCAGGGGGCCGGCCCTTCTAAACCAGGCCAGGGCTTTGGACGATCTGATTGGTCAAAATGCCATGAGAGGAGAGTGTGTCTGTGAAAAGAGAGAGAACGTCAATTGTGAGAATGGATGTGTGTGTGTGTGAGAGAGAGAGAGAAAAAACAAGGCAAGATGGAGAGGGAAAAACACTTTGTGCTTGAGTGTGCTTGAGTGTAGCCGCCGTGAGCTTAACTCAGCAGACAGAGAAAAGGAGGAGCCACGATCGCATTACAGGACAGTAGCAACCATTACATCAGCTTGTGTGTGTGTGTGACAGGTCTGGCTGCCAGTGGCTGCAGCTTAGCCAGGGTTAATGAGTTCACAATCTCAGCATGAAAAATGGAGCTTTACATACTTCCAGAATATTAGAGGGAGGTAAAGAAGAGAGGGAGGAGAGCAAAACAAAGTGCCTTGAAGCGTTAGTGAAACACAGCCAGCTGGGATCAGCCTGTGTTATTCCTTGTGAGTATGACTAATTCAAATGATTGTTAACATAGATAGTTTGTGTATCTACACCGAGCATGGACAATGACACTGATCCAGAGAATCGTTTTTATCTAACATCCACAATCATGTAAATGTGAATATGGAGGGAGTAATATCGATAATACATTTCATCAGTAGCAGCCTCAATATGAATTTCTCAAAGATCCACCATTATTTGGCACAATAGTGTGACAAATATAGTGTAAGCTGCCATGCTTGAAATTGAGGGAGGGATATGAGATGTTTTATTCACAGGGTAAACCAAAATGGAAGAGGAGTTGCTTTATATATTGAGAAAGCTTATACATGTAAACTTGTTATAGACATTGTTATGGAATGCAATACTGTAGAAGCTGAGGTTGTATACTGAACCCTAGTCAGGGTCATGACATACTAATACTTTTATGGGCAAGGTAGTTGAGTTACCTGGCTCTGTAACCCTTCCAGGCTGGATTAAGACTAACAACAAGTAACAACTAAGTTCAAACATACAAACAAATCATGTACACAAAGTGCCATCAATTCTCTTAAAGACTTGAAACAAGATTAGAATAAAGTACATGGTGGTGTTATAGATGAAATTTATGAGACATTTTGGTCTATAATAACTGACAAGTATCATGATGCACCAAAAAGGATTATTATAGTAAATTATTGGAGGATAATAGGAACAATATTAAAAATAGATGGAGTGTATTAAATTAAATTATTAAAATGGATCCTGAAAAGCAGATTACTTTTTTTTTTTTTTTACAAAAATGATCCAAATATTAAAGACAAGAATGTGCAGAGATTTTTCATGATTTGTTTGTTAATGTTGGACATAAATAGTTCAGAAGATTATTGAGCCTCCCAGTAAAGACAGTGGCAAGTGACATTTTTAATAGAAATACTAATACCATGTTCATAAGAGCAACAGATCAAAATGCAACTACTGACATTGTAAAAGAAATGGAAGAATAACAAGTGCACAGACTGAAATGCAATTGATGTGTCACTAATAAAAAACACTGAGTGTTTGGTACAACCACTGACACATATTTGTGAATCAGGTTCTGCACGTTGGCATATTTCATAGCAAAATATCTAGAGTTATTCCCATATAAAGCTGGAAATAGACATGTATTTTCTGTTTTCAGACTGGTTTCTTTGCTCCCACTGTAATGGGTGTGAGGTTGGACCCAAGAACAGCACAGACTGAGACCAGCTTTGGAACAGTTCAACAGTTTATTCGACAAAGCAGGGTCGCAAAAATCCACAGCAGGTACACTGGAAATAGTCCACACCAGAGCCAGCCAAAACAGTCCACTCTCCAGCAGAAACCTCCGGGGAGGGAATCCCAGAAAGCAGGAGACAGACAAGGGGCGAGCAGGCAGAGGAGTCAGAGACAGAAGGCTGATCTGGTTACCTGGGCAGGGACGACGAGGAAGGGTCAGGGACAGGCAGGGTCGAAACCGGGGAAGCAATCCGAAGATAAATGCGCGAGAGCTTAGCATGCTGCTGAAGACAATCTGGCAGAGACTGAGTGGAATGAGTGGGTATAAATTAGGTGAGGGAACACAGGTGAAGGCGGTTGCACTGATGAGGTGGGAGTGGCAGGCAGGTGATCAGGTGAGGGAACACAGGTGAAGGTGGTTGCACTGATCAGGTGGGAGTGGCCGGCAGGTGAGTGGAAAAGTACTGGCAGAACTGGCAGAAGGGATGGAAGGCCAGGAGCGGATCATGACACCCACAGTTCTCTAAGATACTGGAAAAATGTTTTATAGATTTGACAGACTAGATGATGCCATCATGAATTAGTAGAAAGGCTTCACTTCACTGCATTGACGGAACTTATGGAAAAATTATCAACTGCAAGTGAAAATAACAAATATACAGTGGGAGTATTTCTTGACCTCACAAAAGCATTGGATACTATTGACCATGGCTTAATACTTAGAAAATGAGAACGATATGGCACCACACTCCTGGTTAATAATAGCTATCAGTATATTGAGAAAAATAATACTCATTTAAAATGATTGAAGGTTACTTGCGGGGTTCCTCACGGTTTATTTTAACAAACTATCTCCGAGCCTAAGCAAGGCAAGGTAAATTTATTTATATAGCACATTTCATACCGAAAGGCAATAAAAAAAGTGCTATACAGGGTACACAAAGAAAAAGCACAAGAAACAAATGATAAACAATAAAAGCAAACAGGAAAAATTTAATGAATTTTAAACATAACTCTGCATACACTTCCTATATCATGATCTAACGCCCCTCTCCTGTTGCTCTCACTGTGAATGCTGAATTTGGACAGATGAGACTGGACAACTTACAGACTGAATATTTCATTCCAACATTAAATTTTAAAGAAAAGAGGCAGCCCTATGTAGGACCTCAGAAATCCAAACCTGGGACACATTTGATGGACATAAAGTTGAAATATGGCTTCTTCAGTCTATCCACCTTATTTTGGAATGCAAATACGGACGCAGTTTCCGGGTTTTTGTGTGAGACTTCCGGTCAGGCACCTCCGGTCTTCAGCTAGCTAAGTCACTTTTCAGCACAGCAGAAGCTAACACAACAACTTTTTAGACAACTATGGCTTCAAGGAAAACCGGAATTGTTAAATACGCTAATTGAGGTAGTTAGCTCTGTTGACGGAAACGATCAAACGGAAGTACGGCACAAAAACCGGAAGTTCAACCGACTGTTTACTTCGCGTTCCAAAATAAGGTGGATAGGCTGAAGTGGTGTATGACATCATTATGACATCACAAGTGACAACTGTGGGGGACACTACTTCAGTGAAACAGCAAGAACCCTGTTACCTGTCAATCAACACCAGATCAAAACTTTATCCAAATAACACTTAACAGAGGTGGGGAAGGGGCGGGGCCCAGGTAAAGTTAGACTGGACCAGACCGACAGTGATTGACTGGGAGAGAGAGGCTGACAGATGTAATACCCAACCGCAGTGGGCTTGGAGCCCACTCGCCTGGGCCAGTCAGCCACACAGCACTTGGTTATTTTTATTTAAGTGGGGGCTGGGCTTATTTATTTTGCGTTGCATCAGCCCCAATTGTCAAGCGGCCCATCGGGAAAACTCCCAGTCCTCCCGATGACCAGTCCAACTATGTGTTTGTGTACCAAATACATTGAATAGACACTGACAGACAACAGTGGTATATTTAAATTTTTTGATCAAAATTATTGCTAGGGGCAATTCAGTAGTCACCACCGAGTCAGCGCAAAGTAGGCAGCGGGCTGAGAGCTGACCGTTCCCGGCTATCACTCAAGGAAACTCTTGCATCAAGGAGGAGGAGGCCTGACCCGTTATGAGAGCCAATCCGCACTGCCCAACCTGCAAAAATATGCGTTAATCAGCCAACTTTATGCATTATAGTAGCACTATTGTCAGGACAGAGGACTGAGACAAGGACAGAGCGCCACAGCGTGTGTGTGTGTTTGGGAGAGAGAGAAAGAGAGAGAGAGACAGTGAGTGACAGAGAGAGGGGAATAGAAGGTGGAAAGTGGACTACTGCACGCAATGTTTCTGTAAGTTATTAATAACTTACTCGGAACGCAGCTTTGTCACTTTATGACCTGCCCACCCGAACCCGTGATATTTTCTAGTAAGCTTATACGAACCCACCCAACCCACGGGTTATGGGTCGACCCGTGCAGCACTAACCTGTAGGCTTTAACTGTATGTGTTAACTTCCTACATTTAAAAAAAATAGTCAAAACATTTAAATAAACAGGGCGCTCTGGTAGCTCACCTGGTAGAATGTGTGCTATTAAGTCCTTATCGCAGTGGCCTGGGATTGGTAGCTCTGTGAGAAATTCTTTAAAAGACTGTTTTGATTTATAAAGCTTCGTTTTCCTAGTTCAAACTGACTGGTCAGTGTTCCCCAGCTAGTTTAAGTGTGGTGGTGGTGGTGGTGGGGTTCAGATGGTTTGCAGTCTATCCAAACTTCGTTCAGTAGGGGAAAATAAATAAATAAATAAATAAATAAAGCAGACAAAAAAGTTTACTTTTACTATTATGTAATTCACACAGTTCATAAAACTTAGTTTAATTAAAATCAAGAGCGAGAGAGAGAGAGATGAAAAGTATAGTAAGAGGATGTGGAAATATATTTCATAATTAATTGTATGCCAATATTAAATCAATTTGATGCTTTGAAGGCACAAAAATTGCATTGCCAATTCAATTTCTAATTAGGTTAGAAAATACAACATTTGCCTGATTTAATGTGACTTCTGGTATAAACAATGCCAACTTCCGGTCTACTATCCGAATACAAATACAGAGACAGATTGTTGGTTGATACAGATACAGATAATGACGTCTTTGTACACCTCTAGTTGTCACACAACAATGATACTGTTTAAAAGCAAACTGGAAACATTCTTTTTCTGCTTTGCTGTGTTTGTGTTTTCGACTGCATCTGATTGCTTTGGTTGTTTGTTTGTTAGAATAGTATGAATTCATGTGTAAATGAATGTTATTATTTTTTATGAAGCACATTGTACCTCCCCTGGAATGAAATGTTCTACATAAATTAATTTTTGCTTGACTGTCAATTAAGACTCAAACTGTGTGTGTGCGGTCATTTCCTATAGTTTCTGTTTGCACCAGAGGGGTGACAAATAGTGCTGACCGATAAATCGTATTTTCATCGTCATCGCGATATGAACATGCGCAATAAACACATCGCAAAACATTGCCTGAAACGCGATGAATAAGAAAAATCATTTTATTTACACGTTCCGTGCATTCACAGCTTTTTTGCGAGCCACTTAATGAATGTAAAAACAATGTGGAGACGGTCCGTCTGATACCTGTCACAGTCACACATCATTGTAATGACTGTGACTGTTAGCTATCAAGCTAGCTAGCTAGCATAATTCACCACAGTGAAGCAGCCGAGCCCTCTCGACAAGTGAACTTTTGTCAACTAGCCAGTTAAGTTAAACTGATCACTGTAAGCGCTGGTAAAACAGTGTAAATCTCACTGAATGGGAAATAAATTAGTGGACTAGAAAGTAAACTCGCCCTACGTTGTTTCCTAATGCGCGATGATAAGTACTGATAAAACCATTTTCATCACACTGAGTGCCAAATAGCTCGATAGTTAGCGAATAAGTACAAGAAGACCGTCGCCTCAGTGCCTGTGTAAACTGGGAATCCATAACATGCGCATGTTTTCGTGGTAGCCCATCTGCTGTATGCACCACTGTCATCGTCATCAGTTTATTGGCCCCGAGCAGTGGAAAATAACGTTAAATCAATAACACAACAACAGTAGTTGGTAACACACTCATTGTGTTACTCACCAGCCCTTACTGTTGGATCAGGACTTGAGCATCAGCTGGTTCAGGTGTGCTGGAGCAGAGAGAACTGGAAAAGAGGCAGGTAGGGTTGTCTTTAAGCTTTTTGGGTGTTATGTACAGTAATAATAATGGTCCAAAATGAAGTGAAATTGCAGTTTTCTTGGGGAAGGACCTTATACTTTTTATTTAATGTTATAATATTATACTGATATACTCATTATAATAATTTGACTAAAGTTATTGTTATAAATATTGTTCAGTCATCTTGTTGACATAAAGTGTGGCGTGGGTTGTGTGGGTGGTGGTGTATCGCTTGGGGGGGGTATTGGTGGGCCAGTCTGAGTCAAAAAGTCCAGGGCCATTTTTCATTCCAAGTCCATCCCTGTTTATGCTGTATTTAATTTAATGTTAATGCACACTTCAATATTTGTTTATTTATCGCAAGTCATATCTTCACCGCAACATTGAACAATGTTATCGCACATCGCAGATTTTCCTCATATTGTGCAGACCTACTGACAAAGCGTTAGTCGTGAGTAATACGCAACTTTTAATATAAATACTTATCAATTTCAGAGTGTTACTGATACTTTAGATGAAACAATAAGTGGCACCAGCCCTACAGAGAGAGAGAGGGAGAGAACATGCTGACCAAAGAAATGTCAAGCACACAAATGCACAGTGGCACAGCTGAAGCACTAGAACAGATTATACAGAAGAGAGTCATTCCCTGAACCACAGGGATGACAATAAGAGATGGATGACAGGGGCAAAGGATGGGGAGGACACACACACACACACACACACACACACACACACACACACACACACAGAGGAAGGCAGACAGAGAGTCAGAGCATTCAGTTCTGAGTCCCACACTGAACAGCAGTTATCACTACGATAAGCATTTTTCACAAACCTGAATCAAACCAACACTTCAGCATGTGATGTGTATCTGGATAATGACATCTGATAATGGGGCCACAAGGCAGCTTGAGCACAGTGGGACAAACAAACAGCAGACTGACACAGTTGGAGACTAGCTAGTGAACATAGTGGAGAATGAAGCAGCTAAAAAGCCAGGTATTTCCTAGGAGGTGGTGGAGACCACACCAGAGCTAAAAGGACTTCTGCTGATCAGGTGGACACAAACACCACTCCAATGGGATGGTCGTGTTGCTCTGTGTCTGCTGCATGTTTAATCTATCAACCATAAGATGATAACATGTCAGATGTTGTGTTTACAGCTTGTTCTGCTGTCCCACGTGGCAAAAAATAATGAACCCCTTTCTGCAGTAGCAGTTTTGGGCCTATTTCCTCCTGATATTACATACCTCTATTTAATGCTTATTAACTTACCAAGTCATCATGTCAAGAAGACACTTGTGCCATTAAACGCATAAGCATAAATTACTGGCATGGCTGAAATTCAGCTCTCCAGTTGTAGCAGAAAGGGGGAAAAGAAAAAGTACGGAATAGCCCTTTTCAGCCTTGACAGGACAGGGAGGTTGGGAAGGTGGGGAGATAAATGAGACACACCTGTGAGCTGGGGGGAAGGGAAGAAAAACTGACAGAAGAACAGAAAGAGGAGTGAGAATGGCTCAAGGAGAAGATAACTAGCACTTCAATCCAGTTTCTGGATATCTTAGCTCTAAAAAGAAAAACTGTGACCAAAAAATCTAAAAGTAAACAGAGTGGCGGTTGTTCCAAGAACCAGCTGGATTTCCACAGGAAGATTTAATTGATGAAACTGAATTAATGCTTTGTTTTCTTTTCATCTTGTGTACGGTTCTCTCTCCCACTTGTTTGGGGATTGTGATTATTCTCCTGTCTGGTGCCCAATTCTTACTTTGGATTTGGGATAAAACTATCCTACGCAGTCTTCTGGCCCTCTGCAGGTCAATCCACTCTATGAAGCATATGCACAGAGGGAGATAACAAGACCTGCACTTGAAGATTGTTCAGTTTTTCTTCTTCAGGGCAAGTCAGAGAACACAGTACTTCCTGATTATTATTGTCTTGTCCCAACGATCTGGGGAGCTCACATGAGTTACAGGCACAGGAAAACATCCATCAGGCCTCTCTTCAGCAGCAAGTTCAGTCACACTGCAGCACAATAACAAACACCAGAAATCACAAACATCAGTAATATGAACTAACGTGAGTCCTTCTAAATACAAGCACTTCCATGTTTGCACTTTGAGACTGCTTTACTCTACGGATTGTGCAATATATAAATAACTGCGCCTTGCCTGCACAGTGTACAAAGTGCTGACAATGCTAACAGCTAGCTTACAAAACACAACAGAGGGGTTGTAAAAGAGACTAAAAGTACCGGAAACATGATTACTTTTCCCTCCACAAATGCGTCCTCCTCAAAGAGAGTCAATGCTCCCAATATCAGTCACTCCAACACCTCCGACCAAAATAAAATGAACGTTGCCATGGCTGCATAACCTCTCTCTCTGACCTTGCTACAGACACTCTTTATGAATGAAATACACATTACAGAGATACAGACGGGTGACAAATTAAAGGAAAACCCTGAATAAATGAGTGGAGAAACATAATGAATGCAGATGCTTCCACACAGGTGCACTGCATGGTACAATTAGGCAATTAACATCCAATCGTGCTCTGTGGCATGTATAAAAATGCTGAGCAGATGAGCTTCCGGTCAATTTTCAAAATAAAACATCCTGTGCAGACTCCGGATCGTATATCACACTTCTGAAACGCTCCCGGTGGGGCATGAGGCCGTGTGGAGGACAGAACAAAACCGCGGCGCTGACGAAACCCGACACTGCCGTGCCCTGTGGAATCCAGGCGTTAGAGGGAAGGGTCACTGCAAATCAATACAAAGTTGTTCTGAGTGATCACCTTTATCCTATGATGAAACATTTCTATCCTAATGGGAGTGGTCTCTTCCAGGATGACAATGCCCCCACCCATAGGGCACGAGAGGTCACTGAATGGTTTGATGAGTTTGAAAATGATGTGAATCATATGCTGTGGCCTTCGCAGTCACCAGATCTCAATCCAATGGAACACTGAAGGGAGATTTTGGACCTCTAAATGGCCTTTGATGTACACATGGTGGACTCGGTTGTAATAAATGTGGAAGGGGAGGACACTTTTATTAATTATGAAACAATAGTGGTCGCACTTTATTATGCCGTACACTAATAAGACGTAACAAGCCTTACTTTGTATCAAATTAGACAAAAACTAGAGCTAATATGTTCTTTATTAGACAGTAAACAAACACAGTTATACCCTAATTAGACACGATACACCTAAATTATGCCGTAATTAGAGACTGCATAGTGACATGACATTAAATGGTCTGATGTCTTAACTGGTATCGGAGTAGAGCGTCAGGAAGCATGAATAGGCTGTAATAACTCCCTGGTGAGCCTCCGGGCCCCAGAGAGCATCCAGGCTACGAGAGACATAGATGTGTTTTGACTTTGGTTTACAGTTTTCAACTAATGAGCAACAAATGACCCTGTAATAAAGTGAAACTATGTTAAATAAAGGCCAAATAAATGTATTGTCCTCTGAGCTCTCAGTGTTTTGTCTGATTATTATAAAGGATATGTCCGATGTAATATGGCATTACATTCGTCTAATTACAGCCTGTGTTGTCTAATTAAGTTATCGGTGGCCCATGTTGGTAGCATTAAATGTGGTGTCTAATTACAGCATAATTTAGGGTAAAATAGCGTCTAACTGAAGCATTTTTTGGATGTGATATGACATTGTATTTGATTTCTAACCAGAATATGATCTTGTAAAATGGTGTCTAATAGTATATCAGGATCTGGTATTTGGTTTCTAATTACAGTATAATTGGGCATAATAGTGTCTCAGTATAGTATATTTCGGGTCTAATACGGCATTATATGCAGTCTCTAATTACGGCATAATTTAGGTGTATCGTGTCTAATTAGGGTATAACTGTGTTTGTTTACTGTCTAATAAAGAACATATTAGCTCTAGTTTTTGTCTAATTTGATACAAAGTAAGGCTTGTTACGTCTTATTAGTGTACCACAAAATAAAGTACGACCACAATAGTAATGAATCAATTACTCTATAAAACATTAGAAAATAGTCAACGACACCCATTACAGTTTCCTACAGACTTGACCTCTTCAAATAGCTTTTTTTTTGTCCAAATAACAGTCAAAAAGATATTCAATTTACAATCATATAAAACAGAAAGAAAACTCTCATTACATCTAATCAGAGTTTTCTGATTTATTTTCTGTCTATCGAATCCAGTCTAGTTGTTGCAGCTCTAATGCCACGTACACATCTCCTTCATGGTTGTACAGTATGACAGTCGTGATTTTAAGTTCCACTCAAAATGTAATTTTGCAATTCTGCAGGGCACAATTTCATTCAAATGCAATTTGAAGTGCTATAAACATCATACTAAAACATTCAAACAAAAGGGAAGTGAGAAACATGAACATTTGATTTTTTTCAGTTTGCAAACAACAACCAGGCTAGTTATTTCTCCCTGCCTCAAGTCTTTATGCTAAGCCAGGCTAACCACATCCTGAATCTAGCGCTGTACTTAAAAGCACTCTATTGAGTTTTTAACTGGTTATGAAACAGTCTCAATTCAATATTGGTGCCTCTATATGACCTACATAAGCAAACAAGACTAACAGCAAGAAGATTGGCTTTTTCTATTAGTTTCTAATAGTCATTCTTAATGCCTGCTACCGGGTCGGGTCCGCGAAATCAGACGCTGGGGTTTGCTCTGGCAGAATTCGAGTTGTTTCACCTGCTAACTAAAGGTCTGTCTCCGGAGCTGCCGCCTGCTCTCCTCCCAGCGAAGTAGTCTCCTTGCGGCGGGGAGTGAAGCAGAGGGAACATGTAACCTAATGTTAGGTGAAACACTATCGCCTTATCCACAGGGACCGTTAAAATCAAGAGCTGCTTTAACACACAGACATGAGAATGATATCCATCTGAGCATCTCACTCTCAGAAAGAAAGAGAATAAGTGTAGTTATGCAAAGCTTGAACTATTCCTTTAAGAAATCACAGTACACTCTCAAAAAAGATAAGGGTGAAATCCAGAGCTATCTGAGTATTGGCTTTCCATGCAGGACACAACTAGAATGCTTAACTCTCTAAAATCAAAGTCAGCGTGTTAACTTGGATTAGCTGGGTCATTATTATACAAGACTAGGTGGAAACCCAGTATATGGCTGGACTGTGTATAGTCAGTGGTCGTGTCTATAATGTGAATTCCTGGATATTAAATGTTCATCTGCAATTTTCTGTGGTGGTCACAGTGATGTGTTCTTAAAGTGTACTGAGGTAGCATATCACATGACATGGTTAAGCTACGTTTGAGTGAAACAATGTTATAAATGCAGTTGCAAGAACAAAAGTTTCCACTCCACTTCATTTGTTTCTATCTGCGGGATGTCTCTCGTTTTTCTGACTCACTCTGTGTTGAGTGTTTTGTTTTCTCTCCTACTCTGCTCTCTGCTGGACTGTTACAGTGCGTAGCCATCGTCTCCTCTTCCCACAGCAGCAGGTTTTATCTTGCTTTCCAGTTTCATTCCCTCATGGTAAATATCAGTATTGTGCCCTCTCTGTGCCAGCTGTGCGCATGTACTGTGATGTGCTATTGCACTGTGACGCATTGATGGAGTGTGGACTGGTTATTGTTCCACGTGAAGTGGGTGTGCGTTTGTGCTTGTGTGTACCGGACGGACCCAGTAGGGTATGAACCACATCCCGCTTCGCCCTTATCCCACTAGGGATAGCCTTAGAGGGCGAAGCCTGTACGGAATAGACCGTCAGTAAAGTACTGTAACTCCGGTTCCTTTAACTAGCCGAAGAAAAAGCAGGTTGGGAGCCAATTGTCCGGTCACAGTTCAAGTTATGCATAACAAGGTGAGACTGAGGTGGGCGTAGACTAAAAGTCTTCAGTGCTGCGTGAGCGAGGGATAAACCCACTAGCGGTAGCTTTAGAGGGCTGCGCCTGTACTCATAGTGTTACATTGCATAAATAATGTTCCCGCCTATTAATTTTGAAAGCGCAATGGCCAATGGCCAATGAACACTCAATACCTATATCGACCAATCGTGTAACTTCATCACTCAGTCACTCACTCAGTGACTGAGTCACTCACTCAGTGACAGACAGGCCAGTGGTGGGCTGGCCCTCTGCGGTCCAGCCAACAACTGCACAGTTCCAGCAAGAGCTGGAATTTGACTTTAACTCCTGCATGCAGATCTACTAACAGAGGACAAGCAAGAAGACCAAGCAGGCTATTCAACTCTCCCTGTCTAAACAGCGGTTAAAGAATTGTTGAGTGTGAATGAACGAGACCCAGCAGCTTCAGGATGCACTGAGTCTCTCCTGCTGAGAGTTGTTGGTTCTAGTCCAACCAGCCTTTCTGAGGTTACTATGAGACCGGAGGAGGCTCTGGGAGTATGCAGCTTAGTTCTCCTACTCAGCAATCTGACACAATGGAAATATCCCATTCAAAACTAAAAGACAGCCCCCACCAGCCCATAGTCTCCCTCTCAACCAATAATAACTACATATGTGGGTTTGAAGTTAGAACAGAACAGGCTCTATCTATCTTTATATGCAAGGATACATGGCCCGTTGGCTTCATTTCAAGAGAAGGCTTTCAGAATAATGACAGATAATGGTGAATTCACTAACTTTCTAAAAGTTAGACAACACCACAACATGGGTTCCTGTTGAATGACTGCAGTAGGCTGGCATGCCTCCATCTGATCAGCCAACACAAGGTCCAACCATCACATTTCAGTCCTTCTGTAAAGTGTGTCACTATCACCACAAACGACAAGTCGAAAGGCTCAACGACTGGAGAAAAATATTTAAATTGCAATTACTTTCTATGAAATAAATTCCAGAGCTGTATTTTTATTTGAGGCCATTAAGCCTACATTTTGACATTAAGTCAGTGGTATACCACATTTCCCTATCATTTTTCAAGTATAATGATGGCATTCAGCTACAGGTTTCCAGTTATGGTAATAATAAGATAAGGTAAGTCATAACTGACAATTTTACAACCATAGCTGAAACAATCTGTCAATTAATCCATTAGTTGATTAGTCAGTCTATGAAAAATTAATCAGCAACTTTTTGGTATTGGATTAATCATTTCAATCATTCTTGGGACAAAAAGGCCTAAAATTTCAAGATTTTCAGATTTTATTTGTCATGTGCACAACAATTACATGGAAGCAGTTGTTGACCATGAAATTCTTAAGTCACATGCTCCCTCTAACAATGCTCAAAAATATGTATAAAGAAAATCCCACAAGTTACTAAAAGTTCAAGATATAGGAATAGAATATAGTATATAAAATAAAACATACTAAAAAAAAAGGATTTAAATATAATACTGTTGAGGCAGGTGTGCAGAAGTGATAAAATGGAGGTATAAATGGTAGCCATAAATATATATCTAAATATATATAAACGGAGATGTAAACAATATAGACAGAGATGTAAAAATATATAAACAGGGATGTAAACAGGTAGTAACCAGAAAGTAATAGCAGTGGCGTAAAGTGACAAGTATTAAGTTTTAATAAGGTGCAAGTGAAGTAAAAGACAGTAATGAGCTTGTGAGCTTAAGAGTTCAGCAGTCTCATGACCTGAGGGATGAAGCTGTCCCTGAGCATGGCCATACTTGGTTGGGCCCGCTTCGGTCCTCTTCTCGTGTCACCAACCGTGCACTGAGCTTGGTTTCAGTTCATTTAGGTCGACAAACAGACACAGACAGAAACTAAACCACACTACTTCAGGAATGAGGGTTGTCATTCACTCTATGGTCTCAACAAAAAGAAAAACTGTGACGTATCTTAAAGTAAACGGAGTGGTGTTGTTGTTCCAAGAACCGGCTGGATTTCCTGAACTTTCCTGGGCAATGAGACGGTGCCGGAAATGTGCCTGTCCCTGGAACCCATATTGGACTGTCAGAGTGAGTAAGAGCTTTTTGGTCCATCTTTACTTCTTTAGGTGATGTTAATGTTGGCACCTGGTTTTGATTTAACCCTAACTCTTGACAAGTCATTTGATTATTGTTTGTTTTAGTCTGGTTTCAGCCTAGTTTTCCTCACTGATTTATTAGCCCCTTTTAGCATGTACCCCTTTTATGTTAATCTGACAGCAATTTAACACATCCCTCTCTCGTCTGAATAAGCACCCTGGTTACTTAATCTTAAAAGTTGCAACAGCAATCTTACGGTCAGACCTGTAACATTTCTATATTGTTTTTAATATGACACAAGTCTGAACTGAATGCTGTCAGATTAACATATAGACTGCAGCAGCAAGGTGAAACATGCAGAGAGAGAGAGCGGGAAATGTGCATGTCTTGTTGGCCTTCTAAGATCACTGTAATAAATGTATTATCTCCATCATCTCTTATGCACAAAAACAAAAAAAACTGTTTAATAAATTATAATATATGTTATTATTATAAATAAGTATTGTTAAAGAGCCAGTTTTAAGTTGATGAGGAGATTCTTCTCACATCAGATCAGTCTATAAAAACTATTTTCCTCTTGTGGTGTAACCAGAGCAGAAGAGGTTAAAAAAACCCTCGTACAACCACAGTAATAATCTGACCAACAGTATCTCCCTATAGATTTTCTCGAAGTACTCCGGCTTCCTCCCACAGTCCAAAGACATGCAGGTTCACTGGTGACTCGAAACTGCCCGTAAGTGTGAGTGTGAGCATGAATGGTTGTCCATCTCTATGTGTCGGCCCTGTGATTGACTGGCTGCGAGCCCAGGGCATACCCCGCTTCTCGTCCCATGTCAGCTGGGATTGGGTCCAGCCCCCCACCACCCCCTAAGGATAAACGGTATGGATAATGTCAGCTGGAATCAGCTCCAGCCCCTCCACCACCCCCTAAGGATAAGCGGTATAGATAATGGATGTGAGGAAACAGGAACAGAACGAGAGTCCCATCTTAACGTCCTGTCACTTGATGCTTGTGCACTGTCAGTATAAAACAGGCAGCAGAATTGGCTCTCTAATGACTTTTGTAGCCGTTTGACCAAGTTTAAACCAGTCAAAAGTTTCAATATCAAACCCCACAATGGATACATGCATTTAAAATACACATGAACCCTGCTTATTACAACACAAACAAATTTGATTGCAAGTCAGTGGAATAAAACACTCAATGTAAATAAATTCAATCACATCATCAGTTCAATTTTCAAAGGTAGCATAAGAAAAAGAAGTCAGTCCAGTCCATATTATCCAGTTCAGTCCACTCAACAAAAATACTCCACTTCGGGATTTCCCGGTTACCCGCAAAACAAAACTCAAAACAAGGCAGTATTCCCGACCACAGTTCAGTCAATTCACAAACAAAAATCCATAAACCCCCAAAGCTTTAGTCAAGAAGGAAGGCAAAAAAGGCAAACAAAGGCTAACTTTAAAAATGTACTTACATACAAGTAAAAAGTAGGTCAGTGAAAATGTTCTCTGAATAAACGTTACCATGTTACATTTCTAAAAGGGGGGTATATGATATAATTTTATTTGATAGAAGTATTAAATTAAAGAATACCTTTAGGCTACAAAATGAAGTGCTTTAACATGTCAACATATAGTATACACCAGTGGAACATCACAGTGGAGCATCACCAGGTGTGAATCGCACCACTGAGCCCTTATGTCCAAACCAACAATAAAGATATCTCTATACAGAGATGTATAGAGAATATACTTGACAGCAACTACAGCCCACAAAAACACACAAAAAGAGAGATATGCCATGCAACGGTTGTTGACGTTCTCATCTTGAGAGAGTTAAAACAATCATTGGAGTTTGTTGTTGTACTCACCTGTCTGAATGGCATTCTCAGAGCTTTGTGCACCATGAAGTCCTCCACATTCTGCTCTCGGTTCAACTTCGCTCATTCATTTTCAAAGCATAATAACCAGTCCAGTCCTCTATGTCCCATTGTGCTCCTCAAATTCAAAACGTTTTGAGCTGAATGAGCACTCAGAAGTCACAGCTATGACAGGGATTATTGTCAAAAACAGTAGAAAGGCCTTACACATCTCACTGAGGGTTGAAGTTCCTCAGCAAATGTAGAATTCGCTGCTGGAGGATCCAATATGACCATGTCAGCATTTAGCCAGATCCAGCATGCACCTTTTGGTCACGCAACATCGTGAGTGTGTTTGATTTAGGTCACTTGGCGTGCTTGCCAGGTGGTTCATTAAATCGGTGATCAATTAAGTTACATGCAACCTTGTTTAACCTATGCAGAGATACAGTAATGCTAATCTTTAGCATAACCCACAACAATGTTATCCTTCATTTTATTGCATTGTTGTTCTTTATTCTGTTCACAAACTCCGGCCCGGGTGCAACTTCATCTCTTACAGCCCCCGACACTCAGCCAGTGAACGTACACATTTAGGACGTTTGTGGTTTGTATGTTTTCCAGAGTGTCAGCTGTGCACTCAGCTGACACTCTGAAGCTCTCTGAAGCTCTGCCCTCCTGCTGCTGCTAATTTAACAGCTTTCTTTTGTTACATTTTCACACAGTTTATCATGACTTCATGTGACTGTTTTTCCTCTGCAGCGATTGCGACTTGAAATGTAGCGAAGTACAATAACGAAGTAAAATAACAAAAAAGTACAAGTACACAAAAATAGGACTTTGTTACAGTAACGAGAGTAAATGTAATTTGTTAGTCTCATCTCTGGTTACTGAAGTGCAACATGATGCTTATTAGTGCAGCATGTCAAACAGATAAATCAATGTCACAACACACAGTTTTGGCTAGTGGAGATTACTGTTTTGACAGATCAGGGGCTACAGTGTGTGATTCTGCATATGCATGCAGGTCGTGGAGTGAGACTTTTCATTAAAACAGTAATTAGTTAATTTGTCCATGTTTGACATTGTCATTTAGTTTTTATGCATCGACAGAAATTGGAATACATTGCGTCATAGTACATTGTTTTCCGAAGGTACTGTTGAAGTACTGAATAAAAGGTTGTCAACAAATATTCTCAGTTTTCATAGTTTTGTTGATAAAATTAACACTGGTACCAACAGCACTACTCATAAAAATGTGACAGTGACATTCAAAGCAATGCTCTGTATGTGTTTCTAACAATGACAGGAAGTGATCAAACGTTCGTCACCACCAATAAGTTAGTAGAGATGTCCCGATCCTAAGTATTGGTATCAGGACCGATCTGGGCATATTTTAATGGATCTGTATGGGCTAGTACTGCATGTCTTTACTGAATTCTACTGCATTTTACTGACTTGTACGGTGTTTCTTTACTGAACTCTGCTGCGATTCTTTATTGAACTGTACAGCGTTTCTTTACTGAAGTGTGCGGCGTGTCTTTACTGAACTGTATGATGTTTCATTACGGAACTGTATTGCGTTTCTTTACTGAACTGTACGCCGTGTCTTTACTGAACTGTACTGCGTTTCTGTTGCAGCACTGCTCTCCTTTACAACAGCAGGGCTCTACAGTGCAGCATTTCACTGCATATGAGAGTGGACATTAGAGTGCGTGAATGTGGAAGTACCTGTGGGCAATGGTGTGAGTGACTCAGATTCGCTAATCTCTGACTCTGATCTTTGCTCATAAGAAAAAGAGTTAGTGTACAAACATTTGCTAGTAGCTTCTTATTTTCAGCTGGCGCTGACCATCACTTTAACCACTTAAAATGATAAACATCTCCAGCATTATTTCTGTAGTAACTGATGGCAAAATGAAACTTGTATGCTGTCTGGTTATAGTGCTCTCTGCAAAGATCTTTTGTAAGAAGCTCCACTCCGTAACATCATTGTACAATGTTTTTGTAGGTCCAACAACACCAACAGAGTGATACATCTTCTCTTTAGCTTATCACCTCATGTCAATTTCAGGAGTTGCATTCTCCAGTTAAACTTTTATTCATATCATATCAATAATTGAAGCATATAAATGGATTTTTAAACCAGGACCTTCAGTATTTGGAAAGTTTTGTTAGTCTACAGCTGTTAAGTTATGTTGTACATATTTAATCAACTTTTAGGTAAATATATCAGATCTGACTTGGCCGATACCCTATGTAAAACAACACCAATCAGGATTGGGGCCAAAAAAACTTGACTGAGACATCCCTAAATGTTAGTTCTCATTTCTGTGCACATCATGCAGGTCACTATGCTCCAGGAGCCACTCAATGTACAACACATACAAACACGGAACTAGTGATTGTTAGCTAATGCTAAGATTCATACACTCATCACTGTAGCTGCCTGCTCATTGTTTTCACTAAACAGCAAATGTAAAGAAACAACAGACACCACCTGCATTCCAGCCACTTAACCAGAATCTGTAATTAACTGGCACAAACAGTGGTAGTTAGAGTTGCCATGGATACAGAATGGTATCCATGCCAACCATCATCAGATCCTCTAGCTAAGTGGGTGGCTGTGAACACGAAGTAGGGCACTTCTGAACTATCTTTTCATTTTTTTAAATCTGTGGTACGGATGCAGATACTCAGTAATCATATTTAACATCAAAAGCAAATTAAAGCGGCAATCCACTCATTTTTCATCTTTATTTGTTGAGGGAAGTTTCAGAGCCAGGCTCTCTTTTGCGGCCCTGACCACACTCACACAGTTATAAACATTCACACCTGAATCTGCCCTTCAACTCCATGGGAGCTCCATGGGAGCAGTTGGGGTAAGGTGCCTTGTTTAAGGGCACCTCTGTGGTGGTAATGAGGGAGGGACAATGGGCTCTTTCATTTTCCCCTCCCGAATGTATCCTTTCCGTCTGGGGATCGAGCCCGTGGCCATTCAGTCACAAGGCCTACTCACTGTCCATTACCCATAATCATAAGTTTACTCGTCATGAGGAGTACCACTGTGAAACCAGTTGTATAGTGTTCTCTGTGTCTTTGGCAAAGCTTAGTCAAGTCTGATAAAACAACTCTGATGATGTCATAACATCAGAGTTAACTTCACTGGGGTATGGAGACTACAAATTGATAACAGAAAATCTTTGTTGCAAACTGGAGGTGTGGAGTTTGACACACATGGGTTTTTACTAGGCAGGGAGGACCTAAGCAACAATGCTATCTGGTTGCATTATGAGAAGTGTAGGTTGCAGGGCTTTTAGAATTTGACTACTTGAATACTTGAAACTCAAAGTCAGTATATTTATGCTGCTGCACAGATTTTGACCATTTTCTAAAAATCTGTCTCTTATGAGAATGTTATGGAAGTAGAACACTGGACAGTACATTCATTTCACATACTGCACTGACACTTTTAGTACCAAACGCTTTCTACTGATGCATTTATAGTGCCTTCAAATGTAAATATTGTATATTTAATGATAAAGAGACCTCTCTACTAAGACATAAATTTGTGAAAACAATGCTGTTTTGCAGCCAGAATGTCAGAGCTCCCAACACATGAACAGCTTGCCACTGCACATTTCATAGTCAAACCACTGTAAACCCATTGCCAACCTGTGGTAAATTCTGGGTAGTGCTTCTATCTGTGCGGTTGTACAGTACCTGTGTGTATGTAAGCAGGTGGACTCTGACACAGATACTGTGGAGGGTAGCGGTTCCTCTTGCTGTGTTTGTGCATTCTATAGTCCTTCTCACTGTGAGAGCGTCGGCTCCTGTGAGGCTCTACAGAGGCTGCTGGTGGCAGCAGGCGCTCTAACAGGTCAGAGCTGGGCCATGCCCGCCTCAGTGTGCTGCTGCTCGTCTTCTTCATCCTCACCCGCTGGCTGGTAGACAGCAAACAGATGGTAAATCTATACAAGACTGAGTCAAAATTGTTTTTATCACAAGCAAACTTCGGAATATTTGGGCCAAATGGTTGACCCACAACTGCAAGTTCCCAGTTCCTCACGTAATTTCCATTCTGGAGTGTTAGTGGTAATAAATCAACTAATGAAAATCAAACCACCAACATGTTACAAAATATTCCAGTCCTGGGTTGGCCAGACTTTCTCATGGTCATGTCACTGTTGACATGACCAAAAAGTCCACAGAATCGATTCAGGAGAGCACATTGAGCAGCGAGTGTTGGGGGGTGTTCCCTCCAACTCTGCATACACACCTCTCCTTCCTCCTGCTGCCTTCTTCCCTTCTCAGGTCACACCAAATCCACGAAGAAACGACTAGTCATCTGTCCACAAATGCTTTTGCTGTGATGTCGGAAATCATACTCCTCTCTCTCTCTCTCTCACACACACCAAGCACAACAAGCTTAGCAATTACAAGCTGGGGTGTCTGCACCACTCCAGTGGCTAGCTGTTAGCCTAGCCTGGTGCTTTTGCTCATCGTCAGATTAATCTGGTCTTAGCTTTAACAGAAGCATGAGGGATGAGGGGACGGTACTTTTTTAGTCGGTCAAAGGGGCTCGCTGGGTAGTGAGAGCAGTAAAAAGACCAGCCTGGCTCTCTGTCAGACGGACAAAAGCCTGTGCAGTGAAGCGAGGGAAGAAAGGAAGGAGGGAGTGAGGGAGGGCGCGCTAATACAAAAGAAAGCGAGAGGAAAGAGGCTGCTCAGCCAGCAGAGGGAGGAGAAAGAACGACACAATCTCCATGGGAAAAGCAGACACAGTCCTTCCTTCTGCCTCCATCCATCCATGATCATTTCTCCAGGACTCCGTTCACACACACCAATTGTTGATCCCCTGGGAAAAGAGTGTGAGCGTGTGTGTGAGACAGTGTACTGTGGCTGAGCAAAGGGATGATGGAAGACGTATAAAAGAGAGAAATCCACAAGAATCAACACTTATGGATGAAGGGTTAATCCAAAGCAGAGCGAACGCAGCCTCTGCTTTTCCTTTGTCTTCTCTTTCGTCCGTTCGCCTCTCACTTTCTGCCTGCTGCTCGCCTGTCTGCACTCACTCTGTCGCTCACTGTGTTGTTGTGGGAGAGGAGGAAGAGGGCCAGCCAATCAGCACAGGGCTCTAAGGTTGACTATTTATTTAGCAGCACAGTGACCAAATGCTGCAACACACAGCAACACAGGTAATAGACAGTGTTTATAGTTAGTATAACTAGTTGATATGTTGTCACTTAGTGTCAACACCACTAACACACTGCCATGTGCTGTAAGTAGTAGTGACATAAACCCTATTAGGGCTGCAACTAATGATTATTTGTCTGCTGATTATTTTCTCATGGTTTTGTCGATAAAATGTCAGAAAACAGAACAACTGTCCCTTACTTACTTCCTTAACTTGCTTATTTTATCCAACAGACAGTCCAAAACCAAAGACATGAATTTTTCTATGATATATGATAAAGACAATACTGACATAGTAGAATTTTTGGCATTTTTGCCTGAAAGATGACTGGAATGATTACTCGATTATCAAAATTGATGCCAATTAAATTTCTGTCGATCGACAAATAGACAAATAGTTTCAGCTAAACCTTATTTATCTATGGAGTACCAGGCCAAAATTGTATTTTTGTACAGCTTTCATTTATGTACTACTAAGAATCTCTTTTTAAAACATGTTTGAAAATTAAGAAACATTTCATGTAAAGAGTTGCAGTCAAGATTTTGATGGATTACACAAATGCAGAATTTAGGTTGGTCTAGAAAGAAATCCGTTACAAAATGCATTTATGAGAATACTGAAGGTGTCAAACATGATGGTTGATTGCTAGGGGGAAAAATCTTATTCACATAAGAATTGTGATTCTTACCGTCTATGATTCTGAATCTATTAACAACTGCAACAAAACGATTTTTGTACGCTGTTAATAAAGCTCAACCCCGAGTTAAGTTATCTTGTAGTTCATCGAGTGTTTGGGGTGCATTTTGGTTTGAATAACTAATAATAACTAATAACTAATAAATAATAATAATGATTAGCTTTGCATGACGAAAGTGAAGTATTTTGTGGATACTTTGTACCCCATCACCCAGAGACTAGCTAAAGTCAAGATTCTTTCTGAATCGAATCGTGACACCAAGAATCAGAATCAAATCAAATCAAATTGTAGGATTCCCAAAGATTCCCACCCCTAATCCATATTGTCTTCATGCAGACAGAACTAAGTTTTCTGTGTTGTGTTGTCTACTCTTTAGAACACCTTTGAACAAATGATCAAAACTGTACAAAGTTCACCTGTAGTCAGCTGTAACATGAAACACTGTCCAGTTATGACGGGAAACTGATTTCATAACGTTATATCTGTCGTTAGCAACCCATTTTCCAACTCTAAACTGCAGCAGGTAAGAGTCTGCTTCAGCCCTTTGTGCACTTAAAGGGAAACACAATCTGCAGGCTCAGACTGTTCACAACAAAGTCATTATTGATGAACACAGACTGTCAGGCTCATGCATGATTCCATAGTTCAGCTTGACCATAAATCTGCCATGGCCTCAAAATGATGCATTTTTCACATTTCTGCCTCGACTGCTCCTCAACACATTAGAGCAGGTAGTACAACATGAAGGACAGTTATGGGAAGGCATTGAGTAGCAAATGTTTAGCAAAACTTTATTCTGTTGATTTGCTGTGGTGACCAGACCCTCTGTAGTCTTTTTAATACTGGATGTTTGAAGTTTACATTTGGTTGTAAAGTCATGTGGATGCTTTTGACTGTCATTGTTGAATCTGGTTCCACACAGCAGACTGCACATCTTTTCACAGCGCAAGCAGAGCGCTTTTGTCAGAACTAGGGATGAATACAGTTCTTCCTCATCATCGCTAGGTTTTAGCTACTCAGACACATTTTTGTTGTACTTAATGGTCTTTTTCTTTCACTGTCTCTCATACACATTAGATTTATTTACATCTGTGGACTCATTTTTAACTTATCGAATTAGTTGAGGTAGAATACGCAGGTAAAGTATATACTATCTATATTTTCATATGTATGATGGAGTTTGTGGTAATATGCCTTGGTCAGGCTAGATTACATGTGTGGGACGACTGTTCTTGTTTACTAATAATTTTAATATCTGTGTTTATGAGTGACAGTGGACGATAACTTGATGGAAATGTGGGGTCTTTGCAGATGGACATATATGGTTGCAGTATTCATATTCTGAGGTATTTTTCTATTTTCCTTTATTTATGCTTTTTTTCCATTTTGAGGAATAATGGGGAAAGTATTGACCAAAACTCTTTGTAGAACTGTGCGGGGAATCCATCAGGCCCAGGAGCCTTATTATTTGGCATTTTAGTCAACACTATATAATTCTTCAGATGAGAATGGTCTGATGTAACTGCTTGGTTTTTTATTTATGATTTCAGAGAGCTGGCATCTGTATTTCTGTCGGCCATTTTCAATTTCCTGTGTGGGAATGGTAACATGAGCATGTTCTAGATCTTTGATTATTTGTTGTAAATGGTTTTCTAGTTCATTATCCTTTCTTTTCTTGTGGGAAGAATAAAAGATTATTTTATCTCTGATTAACAATTTCCCTTTTTTCCCAGAGCAGTGCAGTTGAGATTCCTGGGGATTCATTTAGTTCCATAGAAATGCCCACTCTTGCTTGTTGAATGTATTGTGTTGTTCAAGCAGTGATGTGTTGAGTCGCCATCTGCTGACTGGTTGATGGAAGTACTTGTTATTTGTTAACGCAGCTTAAGAAATTAAAGAGTGTTTATTAGATGCAGTGGATCTCCTCGCTAATGCCAAGACAACAGAATTTTTGTCACATAAAAATGAGACTGCATTGTCTGAATCAAGATCGTGATCTTATTTCAATTAATTGTGCAGCCCTAAACCAATTAATAACATAGGCAACTATTTACAACAGCAGCAGCGAACTCTTTACAGCCTCTTCCCCCACTTTAGAACAGTGGGTCATAACCAAACACACGTTGTGACTAGAACTACAATTCAGGCTTGCATGCTTTCTTTTAATTTATTTCATTTGATCTTTTTTGTGATTTGTGGTTTGAGATGAGTGTCAGTTCTATCTGTCCAGGGTTTTTCCTGCATAGAGAATTACGAGACGGCCGCCTTGTAATTCTCTATGCAACTCCTCGTATGCACCAGGAGTTTTCCCCGTGGGCCACTTGACAATTGGGGCCAATGCAATGCAAACAATATAAAACATATTTATAAATAACCAGCCCCCGCTTAAATAACAAAAACCAAGTGCTGTGTGGCTGATTGGCCCTGGGCGAGTGGGCTTCCGGCCCACTGCGGTGTCTGTATCTGTCAGCCTCTCTCTCCCTGTCAATCACTTTCAGTCCGGTCCAGTCTAACTTTACCTGGGCCCCACCCCTTTCCCACCTCTGCTAAGTGTTATTTGGATAAAGAGGGGAGCAAGATGGACAAACAAAGAGAAAACCTGTAAAGGTGGTGCTGAAAAGCTGAGAGAGAAGAGGTTGAAGTCTTGAGGCTGATGCAGCCGAATGTTTTAAAATAACAAATTATTCACTTGGCACCATTACCAGTCAGTCATCTCAGCCTCGTGAGTCTGAAGGCACTGGGAGCAGAGGGAGCAGCCCAGTGAGACCAGTTCAACTGTTAGTCAAGGTTTAGCAGCAGGGTGACATGCTGCAGCAAACTTTAGAAATGTTGAACTCATTGTTATGCATGAATTGTTATTGATTATTGACACGTTAGTACTTACCATTAACACATTAGAGACTAACAACCAATGCAGACCATTTTTCTTCCACAAGGATTTAATGAAGAAACAAAACCTACAAAAATGATAAATGTTGGTTGTGTATTTCTTAAACTGCTGTATTGTCCAATTGGAATTAATATTATACTAGTGGTATAGATTATACGAACTTATATGAATCTACTAACATTATATAAATAATATTTTAATATTATACTAACAATATACTATTATATTAACATTATACTTTTTATTTAATGTTATAATTTTATACTGATATACTCATTATACTAATTAGTCATCCAGGTTGAGTATAGTGCATCTGCCCTCCTCAGAGCAACACGTTATATTTTTTAATTTGATGTTGAACAGGGCACCTTTCTTTTTTTTTTTAATAAAATATGCCGTGACGTGATAACGTCATTTTCTTCAATCATATAATTATTAGAACTCTTTAAATATGTTGCTTGTAAAAAGTGTTTGCTTGAGTCAGTTGAAGGCACAGTACACATGCAAGTGTGTGCACATGATCAGGATGGTACCACCTCTGCCTCATTTTGAGCTAGGAAAAACCCTGCTGTGTATCAGTGTGTAAATATTATTTTCAGGGGGAGTGCAATAATAATAAAGGAATTTAGGCCACATCTCTTATTCTTTTCTTAGGAAGGCAAATAGACCAATTTCATTATAATGTGTTATTTTCAAGGTTATCTGTGTCCACAAATAGCATTCACATGGTTTTATGCTTTGTCTGGTTGAAGAACCCAGGCTCAGTGATTCTGCTGGTAACATTTTGCCGGGCCGCCACGGCAAAAGAAAAAAAAACCACACAGCCTGCTGCAGCCTGAGCTCATCTAGAGACTTTATGGCTGACTAAAGTAACTTAACTACCACTAATAGCATAAAGCACTTGGCTGTGAAGTGATCCCTTAGGCTTCAGCAGTCTAAGTTAGCCAAATCAAGTCTGAACTCATCTTTAAATATCTAGCCTTATGTAACATTTTCTCACCTTCTGCACTGTGTTCTGAGCTTGCTGGCCAAATGATGCAACACACACAGCAACAGAAGCAACCCTAGCCAACCTAAATTATCTTCTCTTTAACACACAAAACAACACAGGCAAAAGTTTCAGAATGGACACTCTTAAATCACCCAGCCTGACAACAGATAGCCTAGCATCTGAGTCCACTCTCCAACACAAGCAGTAAAAGCCTGTCATAATAGCAGTAACACACACATCTAACAAATGGTTAATCATCAGACCATGAGCACATCTGTCAACGCAGTGTTGTTTTCCTGCTTCCTCCCAAACATCTGAAAATTGTCCTCACATAAAACATGGCTGGATCGATGGACAGGGATGTCCCACTCAAGTTTTTTTTTGGCCCTGATCCCAACCAGAGTCTTTTGAAATTGGGTATCAGACAATAGAGAGTCTGATCTGACACTTTAATTTGCTTAAAGCTGAAGTCGGTAAGATTGAGAAGAGAGTGGACCAGGTGCTGACAATCAGGTGCCTGATTGGCAGCACCTGTGAGCATGGGCCCTGCTACAGTGGTCAGTAGGTGTCTGCTCCAAGAATCGGCATGCCACGTTTGACTGATCTGGATAGGGCCCGTGCGATAGGGCAACTTCAAGTTGGTGTTCTGCAAAACCAAGTTGCGGCATTATTTGGAGTGAGCCCTAGTACCATCTCCAAAGTGAAGGCCAAGTTCCATATAACGGGAGATGTCAGAGACAGGCCGCGAAGTGGGCGTCCCAAGAAGACAACACCCGAAGAAGACCGTTTCCTCACCCTGTCAGCACTTAGGTAGGCTGTCTTTTACAGATTTGCAGTCAAGGTTTGCAGGACGATATGGCCGACGGCTCTCTGCCCAGACAATTCGGAACAGACTGCACGCAGCCAATCTCCGGTCTCATAGGGCTGCCAGGAGGCCTGCCATGACTGCCCTTCACAGTCAGGCCCGTTTGCGCTGCTGTCGGCAACACGTGCACTGGAACCTGAACATGTGGAGGAACGTTATGTTCAGCGATGAGTCCAGATTCTGCCTNACCTCCAGAATTTGGGAGTGGAGAGGATGGAATGGCCTGCCAGCAGTCCTGACCTCAACCCCATTGAACACTTGTGGGATCAGCTTGGGCATGCCGTTCGTGCCAGAGTGACCAACACAACCACGTTGGCTGACTTGTGACAAATGCTGGATGAAGAATGGGATGCCATCCCACAACAGTGTGTGACCAGGCTGGTGACCAGCACGAGGAGGAGGAGCCAGGCTGTTGTGGCTGTGTATGGTTCTTCCACAAGCTACTAAGGCTCCTGTTTGTTAAATGAATAAATTGTTAAATTGCCAATATGTCTTGTTTCTTCAGACTTCAATAATCCAATCTACCAAACAACACCAAACAAGAGTCAATGGCAGAATAAGCTGTTTGGCATTGGCAGAGAAGATTTGGCAAATTTTTCATGGGCGCAACCCACATACTCAGCTCTGCTGCTCATCCCACAAATGCATGTTCCTTACAAATGTGGCACCATTTAAAAGGGAAATAAACAGGCTTTCCAGCGGTATAAGATTTATTGCCAAGAAGCATTGTTACAACAAAGAAATAATCTACCACACACACATTTCCTTACTTTTTGTGCTATGTTTATGATAAGATCAATAAAAAAATGTAAATGTAAGTTCGATAAACCACATTTTATATTCAATATTCCTATTTTCAATGCAATCGTTAACTGCCGTAAACTGTCAACTGACGTAAGACCTTACAGAAGAAGAAAGCAACAAACGCATTCACATTCACGATTGCGTTTGTTCACTGTGAGCGGGAAGCCAGTTCTGATACTTATACTGAAAATTAAGAAAATGGATTCGTGGTTGAAATGTAGCAGCAATACAGCTGAAAACACAGAGAAAGAAGTGAAAAAGAAAGCGAAAACAGAGCCAACAAAATACCGTCAGTATCAGGAAGAATATGTTTAAATGGGATTTACCTCAATGAGCTGCAACCCTCCCCAGGCTGTGCTGACGCAGCTGTGTCAATGACAGGCCGTGTAAAAGGGCTCATGGCACACATTCGAACTGAAAACCCTGAAGTGCAGTGGACTCACTGTGTCATACACAGGGAAGCACTGGCATCCAAGAAAATTAGTCCTGTGTTGCATGATGTTTTGAATGACAGCGTAAAAGTAATAAACTTCATTAAGTCAAGGTCACTTAATGCACATCTGTTTCGTCGCCTTTGTGAAAACATGGGAGCTGAACACACACCACTGCTATTACACATAGAAGTGCGCTGGCTCTCTCGAGGGAGAATACTCAACAGCCTCTTGGAGTTAGGATCAGAAGTACGCACCTATCTGTCAGAGCACGGATCTCCTCATGCCATCTTGTTTGATGACACAGACTGGCTTGCCAAGGTATGCTATCTGGCAGATACAGTTGTGCTCAAAAGTTTACATACCCTGGCAGAATTTTTGCTTTCTTGGCCTTTTTTCAGAGAATATGAATGATAACACA
>NTHP01000736.1:175754-193136 GCA_003416845.1 Oplegnathus fasciatus
GGGTTCCTTATCCGAATCGAAAGCCCCTTGAGGTAAATTGTGATTTGTGATATTGGGCTATATAAATAAAATTGACTTGACTATCTAACGTGAGCCTAGTAGAGATATGGACATTTGAGAGTGGCGTGCTGCAGATGAAAGCACAGAGCAACTTTTTGTTGAGACTGTGATGGACAATGATTGATTAACCTCATCCCTGAAGTATTTTGGTTTCTGTCTGCGTCTGTTTGTTAATCTAAATTAACTGAAACCAGCGTTAAGTTCAGTGCACAGTTGGCAACACAAGGAGACAACGCTGCAGGGAAAGGAGTGGAGCGACCATGGGAACTGAGCTAAGCTCTCCGGGGTTCAGATAAGGCCTGCACCCTGTCTTGCTGTTGACAATCAAGGCATTCGGCGTAGGTTGTGGCCTGTTAGCTGGTAGAGCCACATGGGTTAGTGGTGATTATATCCCCCAAACCTAACAACAAATCATTTTACCAGTACTATCTGTGTAACATTAATATTTAACGTTACGCTGAAAATGTCTGTAAACCTGTTTTATGAAATAAAAGGCTAAGAAGGGTGCTGTGGCCTTTTTCACCTCCTCCTCCTCCTACATCACTAGCTGTTAGTATAATACTGAAAAATTAGTTAATATTTAATCACGTCTTATTCAGTGTGATTTATGCAAGAGAAAATGAATTTGGACTTCTGCATTACGTCATTTAATGACTTCAGTAGTCTAGTTCTGAATGTCTGAACATGTGCAGGCACAAAGGTGCGCAAATAAAATCTAGGAAAGCAGTAACTAAACCAAATTATCTGGTACAGATTAGAGACTGCAAGACACTGCATTTACATTTTTCCATCCACCTTGATGATTTTAAGACAATTATAATAAACTTTTCCAATGATGTAATTGCTTAAAATGTGGCACATGCCAATGGAATTGCCGACTAATCAGTTTCAGAACTGAGCCTGAATACAACTGAGAAATAGTTCAACGGGGTATGATGATGATGATGATGAAGGGCAGCATCAACGTCTCGGTGCTGAATGGAGGTAGTCATGTGGTATAGTATCAATGGAAACACACTCACAAGCACATGTAAATTAGTCGGCCTAAACCTAAGCACACAGGGGTGAGTGAATTTGCCTTACCCAGGTATTTGATGGTGAATCCCCGTGGCGGATTCAGGGACCTCCGCATCCATCCCTCCCTCAGCACCTCCAGATGGTCCTCCTTCCCCTGTATCAACAGCACATGCTCGTCTATCCATCCAAGGAAAAAGGTCTCGGACACAGCCTCGGTAATCCGTTGGTTCCACACATGTTGCTGGGTATTTTCTGCTTTGAAATCGGCAAAAATCTCATAGCCGGTGTGGTGTCTCGGCAGCTCCTCGCTCTCTAACACCCCGACCGCCCCAACCGCCTCACAAGCCCCGACCCTGGACAGGACTATAGCCAGGGAATGGGGAGCTATCTGCAGGAAAGACTCCATTGTCGCGTCGGCCTTCTAGCTGACTATCGTGTGCAATATTATCATTGTATTTGCCTTTCTGAGACTCCGTCAGACTTAAAGGGAAACAAACAGTCCATGTTCGCTAGCAGGGTGTGTAGCTACAAGCTACGCTCTGCAGCCGCCGCATAGCCTACAACTGTATTTCGATGAAGCTAGCCTGCTAGCTCCCGTTATCTCCCTAGCCTTACATGAAACCCATTCCAAAACCTTTAAGCTAACGTTACGTCTTCTTCTCCGGACGCAATATATCCTCCCAAAGCCGACCCCTGTAACGTTATTTACTGAAGATTCATGTCGAGCGCTGTCCACCAGAAACGGGAGATGACAGTCGTGATTTTCGATGTAACTTCGTTGTTATGTTAGGTACTTGGGAATATAGCTAGCTAGCTGGATGCTAACGTGTTAATGAATTCACCCAGGCAACAGATGCGGCGAGCCCCCCTTTTCTCGATTGGCAGCACCTGGCTCTCGTGGGAACACCTGTATCTTTTCTGTCGTCCGCCTTCACGGTTAACGAGGAGGAAAGATCTCTCCAGCCAGAATATTGTCCTGTCTCGCGCCTGGCACGCTCCGGTGCGGTGCGCTAGAACACAGCTGGATGCAGGACTGTCTCATCCAGGTACAGTGATGGCAGGCATCGTCACGGAGCTGCGTCAAGGGAGCCTTAACAAGACTGAAAACACTATCTTCCGGCCAAATTTTCAAGTTAAGAGTTACAACGCAACAGCAAGTCGTTTGGGAACGAATACATTTAGCGTTTCACCACACATATGCAGACAACAAGGATAAGAGTCCTTAAAGTAATATTTTGCTTCACGCTTATCGAGGTGCTGTAAAACATATTTAACTTGATTCTCCTCATGGCTAGATGAGTTCTTATGCCATGGACAACACCACAACGCTTCTTCCTCTACCACTAAAGCGAAAGAGGTCTTTTTCACTATTAAGCACAAATGGTATCCCTGTAAAAAGTAGTTTCCAAGTAGTAATACTGAGGAATGTAGAAAGGGAGTCTATAAATACATTGTCTGAGAAACTTTGGAAAAAAACAGAAACTTCTTGTTATACAAACTCATTGTCAATATACTGTGTACTTTGAGGATGTTGATATTTTATTCTACTGCTCTCTTTCGTATGGATGTGGACAATTATCTTACCTCCATTAAAAATCAGGGAACAAAAAGAATGCACCAGATATTTGTTTAAATGTGGGGACTTTGAACAATCATTTTAAATCTTCTTCTTGACTAATTTAGAATCTCATATCTCTGGCCAATAGATTGTTTTTTTTCTTTTTACTTTTTGTTTCCTTCTGTATCAATGATTGTTATCGAATAATTTATTTGTTTTTATGTTTTATAGTGTTTTTATTTTTTCTGTCTTACATATCTTCACAATATTACTGCAAAATACTTTCTAAATTATGCAAGTTGTAATGTATATTTTACAAATTATGAATTGTGTAACTATGCTGGAATATTAAATGGCCCCAGGTGTGAGGTGTGGTGATCTGATTCACCAGAAATTAATTTAGGTGTAAGATCAGTATCAGTAATTAAGGTCCTAAAGCTAGATTTAACACAAAGTCCCTCTTAAAACAGGGCCTCAATAAAGCAGGACCCACCTTAAAGTCTTTATCATATCAAGTGATATTGTGCTTGGTACAATATCATAGTCCCATATTCCCAAACAAAGTTACTATTAATATTACCACAAACCAACTGTCACACAGTAAACTTGGGGCTTTCTGGGGCCCCTGAGGGCCTTATATTTTTTTAGGAGTTCTTTTGTTTATGATATGACAATCATTAGACCAATGAAAGTATACAAACATGTTGAGAGGGTTGTAATATTTACCATTATTCACTATTACCATTATCTGTCTTTACATTTTGTAACGGCTGGGAACCACAGAATGCAGGACTCAAGAGCACGACTCAGAGACAGGATGGTTTAAAGCAAAACACAGTCTTTAGTTCAACACGGGGTGCGGTACAGAGGAAATCAGTCAGAGTGCAGGCAGACAAATCCAACAGGGAGCAGGCAAAAACGAAATCAGGAAAACCAGCAGTAATCAAAAACCAGGAACACTAAACACTGGGAGAAGGCGCTGAACGCTTGACACAAGGTACACAGACAAACTGGCACTGGAAGAGGGGAACACATAGACTACGTTTCATTAGTAGTTCCACTTTCCCTCATTCACTTCCCCTCAGCTCTTGGTATTACATAACAGCATACGTCGCATGGAGGCCACTTGGAGAGCAGAGGGAAAGTGGGCGGGGGAGGAGCAGGGGATTGAAATGGAACGCACTTGCCCTTGTTCACTTTCAGCCCAAACTATCATGGATCGACCGCCAGTTGTAGGCTTAACGCTATACTGCTTTTTACAAATCATCAGAAATACCTGCAGACTCATTTTAATGAGGCGAAGCTGAACAGAACAACAATCTAAGTAGCCTAAATATTAACAGATATTAGTTATATGACATTTTTCAGTACATAAAAATATCAAGGTATCAATGAAATTTTCTTCAGAAAAGAATCTAACTCGGCGAGTGAACCATGTATAGACATGTAAGTTGACCTATACAGACCGACAAGATATATTAGAAAAACTGAAACCTAAAAGCTGTCAGATAGTGAAGTTTTACATTACTGCCACCTAACCATGGATGTAGTATTTCTTGCACCAAATGCATAAATGCATAGTTGCAATGCATTGTGGGTGATATACACCTCTGGAATGACCATCGTTGTTGACTCGCTCCCTTAGCCCTCCGCGGGTCAATCTCACTAAGTGGGCAAGTGCAGAGGGGAAGTCAACGAACGACTAATGAAACGCAGCCAAAGACTAATGAGGGGCAGGTGAAACTAATCAGGGTGGGGCAGGTGATCACACTGGCTGGAAACACACAAGGGCAGAAGGTGAAGTGTCTGAAACGAGAGGAAAGGTAAGTATACAAAAAACAGGAAACAGTACATAACTAAACTGAAAACTGACATTCAAAGAATACCTGATTTTGAACAATATATGCAATGTGACACCAGGAAGAACAAAACATTAGACAAGTGTTATGGAAATGTTAAAAGTGCATATACAGCTATTGCAAAACCACCCCTTGCTAACTCTGACCATAACACTATCCATTTGATCCCTACAGGGCCCAGTTTCAGAAAGCGGGTTTAGTGAAAACTCTGAGTTTGTTAACTCTAGATGAGGGAAACTCTGGGTTTTCCATTCCAGAAAGAGAGCTAACTTAAACTCAGGGTCAGTTACCATGGTAACTGAATCTGTGAATCTAACCTGCTCGCTGGCAGGTTTTCTTTAACAAACGCTGAGTTTCTCCCTGTCTCCTCCCTCCTGCTCAGCCTGAAGCATTTATTTTGTACCTGAGTCCGTGTGGCTCTGTGGTGCTCTATGTTTTACCTGCTGTAAGACAAATTTCCCCTCAGGCACAATAAAGTTGAAGTTGAGCTGCGTCAGTGCTCTTTGTGCCCATGGGACTGCAACTAAATGAAAATAAAATTTTATTCAATAACATACCACCACTTTTCCACCTGTAATATTAAAAGAAAGTGTGGTTCAATGTTAAATGAATAGACTGCTGCATTCAAACTTGCGCATTGACTCGGCAGCAATTCTCTCTCCTTTGCCACTGCAACTGTGTTGCTTTTCTTTCTGAACATGTGCTCATACTCACCATAAGAATGTATTAGAACTTCTAACTCCAGTGGGGTGACGTAGGACAACCCTTTTTTTCTCGCCATGGTGAATCGTAGTATTGGAGCTCCATTGATGATGGCTTTTTATAGTTGTCACTCATGTGCTTTACTCAGAGTGAACATACTCAGAGTTGATTGAAACAAGTCAGATCAGCTCTTCTGAAACCGAAAACTCTGAGTTTCCCATCTCAGCGTTGATCAACTCAGAGTTGAGGGTTAGACTCAGAGTTTGTTGAACGTGCTTTCTGAAACAGACCCCAGCTCTTAAGAGTAACAAGCCCCTGGTTAAATCTGTCAATGTATGGACAAATGATAACACTGAAACACTGAAAGGCTGTTTTTTATGCACAGAGTGGGACACATTTTCTGAGGGAAAAATCTAGACATGACAGAGGTCACTACAGACTACATTAAATTCTGCATTGATATTGTAATCCCAAAAAGGCAATAAAGGTGTTCCCAAATAGCAAGCCTTACATTACCAAGCAGGTCAAGGACTGTATCAACAGGAGAAAACATGCCTTCAAGAATAATGACCAACTACGATTAAGAGTTGTACAATCAGAGTTAAACCAGAGACTGAGGGAAGCAAAACAACAGCATCAAGTGACACTTGAGGAAAACCTACAAATCATGAACACTAGGAAACTATGGGACTCTGTGAAAACTCCATGTGGAGGATATCTGCTCCAGGGTCCAGCACAGGCTGCACTTCCTGAGAAGGCTCGGAACCTTTGGTGTGATCCGGGATGTGCAGCTTCTATTCTATCATGCAGTAGTGAAGAGCCTCCTGTGCGATGGTATCTCTGCATGGTTTGGTAACCTGACAGAATAGTCAAAGGCCCAGATCGCCTGACTTATACAGACAACCATGAAAATCATGGGAGTATGTCAACATTATTTTTTAGTCTTTGTAGAGATTATTAGGGCCTGAGCAGTGACTGCTGCAAGGACCCTATTGAAACTGAAGGAATTATTATTCTTTCACACTTAATTCGCATTTTTGAGGGGCTAGACATGCTCAAAAACTCACGAAACTTGGCACACACATCAGAAGTGGCAAAAATGGCACTGATATGGGTCTTGGCTTCGGGCGTGACAAGGGGGCTCGAGAGCACCCCCTTCAGATGACCACAACCGTTACGTTTTACCTATATGGCTGAAATTTGGTAGGCACATGTATCATATCCAGACGAACAAAAAAGCAAATTGGTGCCAACAAGAAGTTGGCGATTTACAGGCTCCATACTTTAACGAACTCCTCCTACAGAATTCATCACATCAACTTCAAATTTGGGCACTGCATTGTAAAGACCTTCACGATGAAAAGTTGTGCTAATTGTCAGTTTTCATTGAACTGTGTGGCAGCCATTTTGTGCGTTTTGCCATGAAACATCAACTTGTTGATGTACTCGAAGGCACATCGTCCAACCTGCCCCAAACTTCATAAGAACTGATGAGACTCCCGGCCTGGAGACATCTACATGCCAATATTCAGGCATAGTCATAGCGCCACCTACTGACAACAGGTAATAACATGTTTTAGACTTTGATGTACTCCTCCTAGCAGGATGACTAGATCCACCTTAAATGTGGTCAGAAAAGCCTTAAGACCTCGATGATGTTTTATTGTGAAGATTGTAAGTTTTCATTGAACGCCGTTGCCCATGAAACAATAAATTGTTTTAACTCCACTGTACATGATCAAATCTGCCCCAAATTTCACATGCTTGACAAGAGTCAAGGCCTGAAGACATCTCCATGGCAAAATTCACTCACAGTCATAGCGCCACCTACTGGCAACAGGAAGGCACTATATTTTGATGTACTTCTCCTAGCCAGTTCAACATATGTACTTCAAATTTGGTCAGAAAAATCCTAAGACCTTGATGATGCTTTACTGTGAAGATTGTGAGTTTTCACGGAATGCTGTTGCCATGGCGATGCATTATTCACTATGAAACAGGAAGTTGTTTTTGAGGGGCTAGGGATGTTTGAAAACTCACGAAACTTGGCACATATATCAGAAGGGGTGAAAATAGATATCCAATATGGGTCGCAGGATTGGGTGTGGCAAAATGGCTCGATAGCACCCCCTACAAAATTTCAACAAAGCAGCCCTTGCTGTACGTTTCACCCAGATGTATGAAATTTGCTATGCACATGTACTATCCCAAGACTTAAAAAAAGGTCTTGCAGTGCCATGACCTAAACCCAAGAGAAAGTCAGCCATTTTGAATTTCATTTCAAATTTGAGTGTTTTTTTGCCATTTACACAGGTAATACTCAGCAGGGGTTGTAGCCAATTCAGTGGTCGCTACTGAAGATAGTGGTCCGGACCAGTTAGTGAGTGGTCTGTGGAGTGCTTTTTATGGTTCTAATTCACCTTCTCCCTTCTCTGGCCATGTTGGCAATGCTGTTAGCCAAATACATGTCAGAGATCATTATCCTTTGTCTATTAAATATACTCTATTATCGATTATGCCTTTATTCTTATTGTTGCACTGTATATTGCTGTTTGTGTGGTTATACCTAGATAGTAATAAATAAATCTATCTATAGCATGTGAGTAGTTATTTTATTTAACTGTTTATGAATATGAAGCAGTGGTCCATATGGTCCTTGTGGTCCAGACCAGTTGTTCAGTGGTTCGTCGTGGGGTCCCAATCCACCGAACTCCCTTCTTTCTCCTTTGGCCGTGTGGTACACTTTTGTTAGCTATTAATGCATTGTTTTTGTTGACGGAGACAAATAAACACCACAAATAATAATATTTTGTCTATAAATTAGATTATGTTGTCCATCAGGCCTATGGTATCGTTATTGTTGTACTGTATTTTGAAGTTTGTGTGAAGAAAGCCTTTGTGCAGTCCTTGTGGTCGCTATACGGACAACTGGTCACTACCACTAGGGGGCACTGAAGCTTGTGGTCCTCATGCTCCAGACCATTTGTTAAGTGGTCTGTGGAGTGCTCTCTTTGCATGTTTTGTGTAATTGTATGAAATCAATTTATGTAAGTTGATTTTATCCTATTAAAATATAACTATTCTACTGAAAGTTCAAGATATTTTGTTTTATTTTGAACTGAACTTTTGTTGATATGGTTGTCTACAATGGTGATTTTATGAAAGTGGACCAAGAGTAGATGACTATTTACCTTTACTGCATCCAACAGCTTGAAGACCTAATCAAAGTGGTAAAGTCAGCATTGTCTTCGGATTACACCATCTTAAGAAATGTCGACTTCATCATTGATGTGATGGTGCCAGAGGTCTGCTCAAATTTCTGTTGAGTAAAGACGGCATTTTATGGTCTCTACTGATATCCCACTTCTACTGTAATAAAAGGATTTAGGTTATACTATTCACTTAATCACCCATAAATACAATCTGTTAATTTAATATGAATACAGCTCTTAATTTGTCCTCTTTCTTGTAATTGATCTATTGTTTTCTAGATAGTCCTCAACAAAACTGTTTTCTTTTACATAGGCCATAATTGACATCCTGGTCTGTGGAGTACTCTCTGTGCATGTTTTGTGTAAGCACTTTCAGTGGAATGTTTATATTTTAATAGGATTAAATGACCATATCCCCTTCAAATTTGGTCAGTGACGCCCCCTCCTCCCCCCCGTACACATACACATGTGCACGAGATTCACTTTTTACGTGTCATAAAATGTACCAAAATATCAATTTGGAACTCTGATTAAAAATTAACTTAATAATTATGACCAAAATTACCATACAGTTAGTAAAGTTGAAGGATTTTGGAGGTTTAAATAGTAGAGGTTGGCAGCATTCACTCTTGTACAACACTAAAAAGACCAGCATGTATATTCAAAAGAATTTACTGTATTAAAAAGATAAGAAGAATAAAACATAGCATATGTAATCTAACTAAATGTAACAAAAACCTAACTAAAAGAACAATAGGGAGTGTGTGTGAGAGAGAGAGAGAGAGCAAGCGAGTGTGTGAGTGTTTAAGAGAAAAGACAAAATGGAGGAACTCAGGCCATATGCTGAGACAAAAGGGAAACTACAAAGATGGTAGAATCAAAGATTGCCCCGGGACCGCATGTGCTTGAGAGGAGCTCAGGCCGTGTGCTGGCTGAACTCACATGTGCGTAGAAGATAGTTAGTTTGCATTCAAGACATAATAGTTAGTCTAATGGATGTAGCTCCAGCTCTATAAATAAATGCGTGAAGCAGAACTAACATCAACTTAGCAGTGTGGCTAACCAATCATCTGTAGAATACAATAAACTATGAAACACATCACAACAATGAAGCTTAGTGAATGAATTAAATCAATACACATACAACAGTTAAGTAGCCTTATGCTTAGCCATGTACACAGTTATGCTATGCAATGCCTAGTTGAATTAATGTTACCAGTCCTAAGTGTGCTGCTTTGTTAGCTGGTGAGCCCGTTTGATGAGCCAGACTGGGGAGAATTGTGGTTCCAATGTGCAGTCTTTGCTGTGCAGTGTTCCAATGCAGGTTGGAGGAAACTGGTCGCTTGCTATCCATGCAGAGTTAGCAGCTCAGAGCTAACTGGCTTTGTTGCACCTGTTGCTTGTAAAGTTAGCTAGCAGACTTTGTGTTGTAGCTGCTGGCGCTAAACGACTTTCAAGTTTAAGTTTAGTTTCAGGCAGGCCCTTTTTGCTTCTGCCGTGACGAAAATGTGTCTGTCTTGTGCAGGACACATTGTGGAGGGGATGTCTGTCCAGAGGTCAGAGAGCCATCAGAGAGAGCAGCTGGGCTGCCCTCTCACTGAGAGTTCAGGAGAAGAGAGAGAGAAAGAATAATCAGTGGCGGTTTCTCTCGGAGGCCAAAGGAAGCCTGGCATCCCCATAAATATAATCTAATAAAGAAAACAAAATGTATTATTCCCACGGCTGTGTCTTTTACTGAGTTTTGCCATTTCCCTTCTTTACCTGGTGTAGCGAGCGAAACTGTGCCCCTCTGCCTGCATTACAATGTGTAGTTGATGTCCTCTGCTCTGTCTAGTCGCTAGTGGTCAGAGTTTTAGCTTGAGGCCAGGCTTGACCGAGGTCAACACTGAATGGTCAATTTATCGCTAAAAAAACCACAAGGGAGGCCAGGTTGAACTTGGCTTCTCACCAATCAAATCACTGTTGTCATTATAAAGAAACTGCCTGCGCTGAGCCTCCAACTAGTTAGCCTGCTACATGTACCGCCGGCAGAACCAGTTAGCAAGTTAGCAGCCATTCAAGTGCTCTGTGGAACCCTCACCCCCTGATTACTGGGTTGACATATGTGGCTTTGCCTAATTCTGTGCGTTTTTCTCTGCATGTTATTGCAAAAGGGATTAATATCAAGCTGTTTCAAAAAAGAAATGGGTATGTAGATGGGTATATTTTGGAACAGACATTTAGTACTGACTCTTCCAATCAGGCAAGAGTACGCCAAAATTTTATACATGACTGTAATTTAGAGACAAAAAGGGCAAGTTTGCAGTGTTATTTGGATACCTAAATAGTCAATGGGTCAATTCATCTCTAGTGATATTAAAAGAAAATATATCCAGGCTGTCTGGCTCGTTCAGTCTAACAGGCATTAGACCAGTTAATACAACATCAAGAAAGACTACCAAATTAATTAATTAATTAATTACTTAATCTTGTGGTTGTTGTTGTTTCATCATGTACATCAAAATATAATCCGTGTACACAGACATTTTATTAATAGTTCTGTTTGTACTGATAACTGTGTGATTTCCCAAAATTTAATAGGCAGGAATCTCGGTGTTACGTTTGATCCTACACTCTCTTTTGATCAGCATATTAAAGAAATCACCAAGATCGCCTTTTTTCACTTGCGCAACATCGCTAAAATTAGATCCTCTGTCCATGGCTGATGCAGAGATCCTAGTTCATGCCTTTGTTTCATCCAGATTGGATTACTGTAGCGTTTTGCTATCTGGCCTGCCGTGCACTAGCACTAAAAGTCTTCAAATGGTTCAGAATGCTGTAGCGAGAATCTCAACTAAAACTAGAAAATTTGACCATATTACACCAGTTTTGGCTTCCCTTCATTGGCTCCCTGTCCATGTCAGATCAGACTTTAAGGTGCTTCTGGTGACTTATAAAATTATAAATGGGCTCCTCCCTTCTTATCTGTCTGATCTCATTAAATCTTATGTCCCGTCCCGTGCTCTCCACTCCCAGAACATTGGGCTCCTGTGTGTCCCCAGAGTTCAAAAGAAGTCAGCTGGTGGCAGGGCCTTTTCCTATTGGGCTCCTCATCTCTGGAATAATCTTGCTGATATCAGACAGCCTGACTCTGTTGAGGCCTTTAAATCTAAGCTGAAAACTCATCTTTTCGCTTTAACTTTCAATTAGTGTTTATCATTCGATACCTCAGGCCTNCTACTTTCCTTTCGGCAGGTCGGTCTCAGTCTCAATGTATCTATTAACATCAGTACTTATAGTTCATGTTTGTCCTGCCGATGAGAAATTTACTAATTATTTTCAAACTCTTTGTTAACCACTGCATTCCTCTAACCCTCTGCTGTATTTGTTTTTGTTTCTCACAAGTCACCTAGCTGTGCATGCCCCCCTACCCCCCTTGTCTCTCTCCCTCTCACTCTCCCTAGCCTCTCCTCCTCCTCCTCTCTCTCACTCAGGCTTCTCTCTGCCGGACCAGAGGCCGTCCTGGGACCTCTCTCACTCTCTCCAGGCTGCTGGTGCCTCATCCAGATGTGGATATGGATCATCGTCCCCCAGGAGATTCAGCCTCTCCTCCTCTCTCCCTCTCTCCCTAGTTTGCATGTCATCATGTCTCTATCTGTGTGAATGCTGTGCTTGCCTCTAATGTGTTTGTGTGGCCTGTCCTCTTCCAGGTCTCCATGGTGGAGAGGAGGTGGTGTGGAGCAGGTCTTACCTATCCAGGCAATCCCTGAAATTGCTTGATGTCCTCCTGGATCCATCCTCATCACTTTTGTTTTACAACCTACATTTCTGTCATCAAAGTGTATACATTGTGATATTATTGTTGATTTTCCCTGTTAAAGTTGAGGGTCTAAGGACAGAGGGTGTCATGTGCTGTACAGATTGTAAAGCCCCTTGAGGCAAATTGTGATTTGTGATATTGGGCTACATAAATAAAACTGACTTGACTTGACTTGACTTTGTATTATAGCCACTTATAAGAGGATCTGATCTTATAGATTCTGCCAGTGGTTCTAGCACGAGGGCAAGTAGCTGAGGGGAGTGTGGACAGCCCTTCTGGATGGACCTATGTAAAAGAAATTCTGGTGAGATATTTCAGTTTGTAGTAACTCTAGCTTTGGAGCTTTTATCAAATTGATCAAAAAATATTTCCATTCTACCTGATCGAATGCTTGTTCTGCATCTGATAAAGCGATAAGGAGCTTGTTTTCTAAATGTCATTTTAAATACATGTTACTGAACAAAACGACATAAAGTAATAAATGAAAACCTTTTGGGAATGAACCCTGTCTGGTCTGGATAAACTAATGTGCCAAATTACCTGTCTGGTGGCCAGGATTTTTGCTGGTATTTTTGTATCTTGATTCAAAAGTGAAATTGGCCTACAACTTCTAACTGCTAATGGGTCTTTCCCTTTTTTGGGTAAAACAATAATGGTTGCCTCAAAGTGTCTGAAGTAGTGATATTGATTAAAATGAATGGCCTAGGGGACTTACCGGTCTTTAACCCACTGTATTTCCTCTAAAGTTGAGTCACTGTTCAGCAGATCAGCACGTTCTTGATCGAGTCCAGGAAGATTGCACTTAGTTGTATCAATACATCCTGGGATTTCTAAAATAACAACCTTATAAAACCTTTCATTAATCTCATGACCTTTTGTTAGTGTTCTACCTGACTGGCATTTAATCTCGTGTAAGTGAACTTTGTGTTGTATTTACAGAAATAACATCATGTTTCATGAGTGAATACAATATCACGGCGACGTGTTGCAGTATGTAACTTTATTGAAAGGGAAAGATACTGGAAATAGATATGACCTGCCTGTTACACAGCCAGAAGTGTGTGTGTGTGTGTGTGTGTCACTGTGCACCATAGTCAGTTAAGGAGGGCACGGCCCTTTGTTTGCCACTCTCACATTCTTCTTGTCTTTTCTGTAGGAAAAGAAACAGTACATGACATTAAGCATTGTGGTTTGGCTTATGCGTGTGTGCATATATGTATGCATGTGGGTATTACTGTAGCAATATTATTTTCAAATGTATGTGGAGAGCTATGAAACTGTATCTCCATCTGTATGTGTGAATGTGTACACTAATCTCTAAATGTGAATTAGATGTGTACATGCCTAAGCTGAGGCTGCCACGTTAACCCTTCTCACTGAAGAACTTTGGCTGCTGGCTGTTGGTGACCAAAACAGGGATGGCAGGGTATCATACTCTGCTTGTTAGAGCCGTAAATGTCACTGTACTGTTCCTAACTGCTCTAACAACAAGCAGAAACAGGTGTACATAAATCATAAATTAAATATGCTGTTTGTGGGTTACACACAGCATTTAGAGGCACGTAGATGGCAACTAATTTTCTAGCATGTATGGCAGCCTATAACACACTGCATCAGGTTTTCTCCATTTTAAGGGCACCCATAGCGCACTGCATCATGTTTTCTCCACTGGAAGGGCACCCTAGAGAGCACTTCATCACGTTTTCTTGCACACTGGGCCAACGTCTATCATGTTTTATCTACCATAGGGACATCCAAGAGGGCACTTTTGTGGTGTCAAACTGGAGAAAATTGAGAGAGCAGACTCAGAAACGAGTGTGCACATGATCGGGATTGCATGCGCAAATGTGATTTTGCTTGTACGAATCCATGCCTGTGCACTCTCAAATGTTGACTTGCAGACTTTGTAGCACTTAGAATGTTTTTGTGCTCTCTCAAATCTGTTGTTGTCAATATATTTCCATAATGCTTGCATTCACAAATCTGAGCACACACATACAGTGTATGTGTCTGTGTGTGTTTGTGTATGCATGTCGATGCATGTTACGTGCTTGTTCTGCTGGCAGAGAATACACTCGGTGCCGTAGGTGTTTCCATCACTGCCACATACTGGATCATACTGCTTGGTGCAGATTCCCCCCTCATACTTCCCACAGTCCGGCTGGACACAAAAACAAGCAGTCACATGATTATTGATTAGACTGTCAGGCATTTAGGTCAGCTTTACACTTAAATGTTAATGATTATATTCTGAAAAAACTGCACTTCTCTGACTTGTGCATTGGTCAGTGTTTAACAGACATTTGGTGTTGATGTTGCTGATTCAGAAGCAAAAAAGAGAGAACAAAGAACAAATTACATACTGTACAGTCAGTTGCCAGTTAATTAGGTACACCTCTCTAAGCCTAATGCAGTCTACTAAAACAGTACTGCAATAAACCCTCCTTCATTAACGTTATGATGTTCAGTTTGTGTTGAAAGTGTTCGGTGTTGATTCAATATATACGCTCATTTTGGTGCTGCTGTTGAGGTGTATTGAATTATACTGAGAATAGTCCAGGTGATATGTGAACATTGTGTTCACTTTTTCATAAAAGCATGAAACTAAGTACACTTGTACAGTTTGGGGCCCTGAACATTTTCAGAAATGGAGCCATTGCAAAAACGCCTTGGGGGAGCCATGGCGGCCATTTTACTTTCTGACGTAACCAAATTATGTATTTTGCATCATATCTTCTGAACCAAACGTGATAACACAGAATAGATGATGTCTCCCCCTATGTTTTGATGGTCAATGATTACATTGATACCACATACAACACCATAAACTGAATAGTTTATGGTGAATTCAGTGACATTGAGAGAAGGAAATCACAGTATCTGAGAACCTAGGCTAGACTTTATAATATCATGTCTGTTGCATGCATGTTGTGTAGAGTCTTAAAAGCATTTTTTTTTTTTCATTAACCCTGACAATACAGTGACTGTAAAGAGTAATATTCAATATGACCGTAGCAACTTCTTGTTTCCACTTGCGGACCCAATGTTCTATCATCTCACCCACAAGAAATAGATCAGATTGCCCCTTGCACACATGAAGAGGCAGATGCAAGGATGCTACTCCAAGCGGCGGATGCTGCAAGAAAGGGATTTAAAAAGAATGAAACTGAAACTTAATTGAGGTCCAAAAACAATTGCTGATTATTGCCATACGTGCCATGAAAGACAACGAAATGAAAATCTTCGAGATTACAACTTTAAAGTGCACAGCTCTGTGTCAATGTGGAGGAGATTGTGGAGGAGACAACAAAACAATCAAAGAAATGTTTTTCTGAAATAATTGTTGTAAAGTAAATCTTTGTGTTTGACACATTCTTTTTAAGTCGCTAAGGTCATATTGAATATTATTCTACTCTTTACAGTCACTGTATTGTCAAATTAGACAACATGCATGCAACAGACATGATAATCAGGGATTAAAGTTCTCTGTCGCTACGATGGATTTCCTTCAATTGGATTCTCAGAGAGGATCCGAAGTTAAAAAAAAAAGCACGGGTGGGGGTGGTGTTATGGGACTTAGTGCTACCAGATGATAGGTAGCTGATTTGTATGGCCTTTTTCAGCCACCTGCCGCGAGTGAAGCTCACGCTGTCCCATACATATAGATATTTTAATGCTTCAGAAAAGATGAATCACTGTCAGGTCAACAAAGATTTGTGTATGTAGATAAAGCTTAGTATTGTGTTTTTTATTATTTATCATTTTATTCCAACAAAAGTGTTTTTGGAGTGGCCTAGTCAAAGTCCTGTTCCTAGTTGAAATGATGCAGTATTTCATGCTCAAAAACATACTAGTTATACATAATTCAGTTATGGTGGGAAGTAAAATGGCCGCCATGAGGCGTTTTTGCGATGGCTCTACTTCTGAAAATGTTCAGGGCCTCAAACTATACAAGTGTACCAAGTTTAATGTTTTTATGAGTGAACATATCATCTCAAATTTGGCACATATCACCTAGACTAGAAGTGTTTCTACTATCCGTTTCTAATATGTCCATGTTTATATTAATGAGGGTAGACTTAATATTAGAAACACCTCTCATGATAACTTAATACAGTTGAACAGCAGCACAAGCTGCAGCCTCCAAAATGAGCATACAGTTGAATCAACACCTCTTTAAAACAGTGCAAACACAAACTGAACACCAGAACCTTCATGAAGGAGGGCTTATTGCTTTTAGCTAGGTGAACAATGGCAGATATTAAAAATATCAGTAAGTAGAACATAAAAGGGCTTTGTGTTGCAGTTCATTCCAGTAGTGAGGTGTTACATAGTAAATTCCCCAGTGTAAAATATGCAGTGTCAAAGTACATGGACTCTTTCAGAATTATTACAACAACAGCTTGAGCAGAGGTGTAAAGAGTACTGAAATATCCTACTCAAGTATAAGTACTGTTACTTGACTGAAATTGTACTCAAGTACAAGTAAAAGTACTTGTGTAAAAAATGACTCAAGTAAAAGTAAAAAGTAGCTCACTTAAAAAGTACTCAAAGTAAAAGTTACTTAGTTACTTTCCCACCCTGTTGATTTTTATAATAAACTAATCTTTTCTTTGATGTATGTTTTCTCTGAACAGAACAATGGACAATGGATGACACATGGGTGAAAATCAAAACCCAAGAGGTGCAGGCTTTTACTGAGCACATCAACTCAGTGGACAGAAACATCAAGTTCACCAGAGAAGATGTTAAGGACAAGAGTTTGCCTTTCTTAGATTGTGACGTCCATATGAAAAAGGACAGGAGCCTCCACATTGGGGTATACAGGAAACCCACACACACAGACCAATACCTCCTTTTTGACTCACACCACCCCCTGGAACACAAACTGGGTGTTATCAGAACCCTACAACACAGAGCTGATAATGTACCCACAAGCTTGCAGGCCCAAGGGGAAGAGCACAAGCACCTGAGGGGTGCCCTCAAAACTTGTGGTTATCCCAGTTGGACCTTTGTAAAAACTGCAGCTAGTTCCAGAAAGAAAACCAACAAAGTGGTTGAGGAACAAAAACAAGACAAACGAAACAACATAGTCATCCCGTATGTGTCTGGGGTATCGGAAAAACTCAGGAGGATCTTTAACAAGCACCGTATCCCTGTGTATTTCAAACCCAG
>NTHP01000736.1:198899-210146 GCA_003416845.1 Oplegnathus fasciatus
TTTCTGTGGTTTGATAACTCAGAACATGTTATTGATGCTTTACAGTCATACAGACACAGAAAGACAAGAACACCTGTAAAATCAGTCCATAAACGTTTTAGAGCTGCAATTATATTATATTAAATATATATATATTATAATTATATTATGTTGGTGTTTATATTGGTAAATTTTAAATTATCTCATTAAAATGCTTGAAATTACATCTACTCCTTCTCCCTCATTAAAAATCCTAGGATCTATAAATATGTATATATTTTTAATCATTCATTTCATGGACAACAGAGATGATTCTCATTTGTAAATAAGCAATGTGAAGCTGAAAGGCGCATCTCAAATCTAAAACTTTCTGTTTTTTTCCATAGGCGCCTCCAAGTGAGATGGCAGTGTAAAATCTGTGGATTCAAAGCGACATCAAGGGATGATCTTCTGCAGCATCACACAGGACATTTGAGACTGGAAATTAGGTACCTTTTCTCAATTATGATTGAGTTGCAATTTGTAGTTCCTGTTAAGAGATAATGAAAATGTGAAAACGACGACCCTGTAAGGGATTGCTTCCAAATAATTGTGTCAAATTGACTTCAAGATGTATAAAAATACTCGTACCTACTCTTACTGTCTCTTTTGTCTCTTCTATTGCCTTTGTGTTTCAGATCAATGCAGAATTTCAAAGAACAACTACTGTACATCTGGAGCCGAAATTATGTCCGAGTTAGACCGTTACACTCCCAAGCTACTGACACTATTTCGTGCCAAGGGAGGAGCACTTGGAAGAAGACTGGAGATCATAATGGAACCGCTGGAGGTACAATACTTTTTAAAATTAGAAAAAGCTTNAGTTAGGATTGATTTGGACTCTTATCCCTCGAATGTCAGTGACATTTCTATTGTGGTTAGTTCAAAGTAAGATCATCATTGATCCAATTTAGTGGCTAAGTGAGGTGAGAAACCATGGAAGCACATGTTTATGAACACATTACCACTGTGTAAAATGGAATTTATTTTTGTTTTTACAAAATAGTTTGAAGTCAGTATTCGGTCCTATTCAAGTTTCTGGTTTGAAATGCAAGATGTAACTTCTAGCTTGAAATGTGACTGTGGTTGCAGTGTACACTGATGTGTTACGATGTGTCGAAAGCACAAAAGTGAATTGTTAATAAAAGTGTTATTTGAGTATTTGTTGAGTTCTGTACTTTCTGAGCCATAGACTAGTTATTCCTAAGAAAGAAGAATATTTAGATTTAATTAATTGCATTGAATAAATTCAAATTAATGCACAGATAAATGTAGATGATTATTACTCAATTATATATCATTGATATGTAGAAATAAATTATTTTTCATTAGTACTGTTTACACATTAGGGAGTTTATCTTTTTCAAATGAACTCAATATTTTTGTTTAGATTATAATTAATTCTGTGCTGTTTGCTATTCGGATCTACTCATTAAATGGATAACTATTAAGGGTTTAATTTAATTAATATTTACTCAATACCAAACATTGTGAAATTTAATTAATAATATTACTTGTAATCTGTTGCCTCATTTTTATTGAGTAGATATGGTGTATCTTTTCTTACAGTGTAATTATGAATTGTGAAGTTAAAAATATTAGTTGTTAGTAATTAGTATTAATTAGGAACAGAATACTTCATAACTGCTATCATTAAACATTATTGACTAGAGTTGGGATAAAAGTTAAGTGTATTTATTTTAACAGTTTATTGAAATATTAAAAGGGTTTTCTTTCACTCACTCACAATTTTCAGATACAGCTCATGAAGTGTAGTTCACTGTTCACCTCTCCATCATCTCTCTTCTCTCTCCATCTTCTGCTGCTGTCTCCCTCTCTCTCTCTTCATTATCTGCTGCTGTCCGTCTGTATCTCTCTACCGTTTAGTTCATTTTGGAGCCACACCGTAACATAATGTTATACAACATGAGGTTTGTAAAATAATTGGCAAACCATTTGTGGAATTATGGAAATTTGATTCAATATAAGAGAAAAACCCTGCTGTGTTTTTTTCCACCTGTACGCTCTGCTGTTTCTGCCCTACTCTTCTCGCTGACTTGAGTCATTCATAAAACATTTGGGGCTGTAGCCTTGGACCAGGCCTAACGACATCGCTGATAGGGCTAATGCAAAATATTTAACAATGTTACACTTTGATTTGACTCCTTCGCGAGTGTCCCATCTCCACAGCCGAATCCTGTCAGATCATCGAGTTAACATGAGGTGGGCGGGCTGGCGGGCAAAGTTAACTCACAAATTGGTTCGGCATTTCGGTAGTACAATCCTACTTTTACCTCATTTAAAGTTTGGCTGGCATCAGTGGGCCAAGCAGGTTCATTCAACATATGCTAGCCTCTTTTCTTATGTTCTATTTTCAGTCCATGATCACAGTGAAACTGAATGTTTCTCACCTTTGTAAACAGTCAAACAGCATGCTGTGGCAAACGGTCAGCGACAGGTTTGACTGAACCGACTCAAAGGGTGGTCCAAAAATGTGTGATTTTTTTATTACTTGTTTATATCAGTTGCTGAAGATAGTAAAATGATCATTGATATAGATATGCTTAAATATAATCACCTAACTGCAGAACTGTATGATGATGATAATACCGGGAAAATGTATGGAACCAAACAGTGACGAGATCAGTGATTGCATTTGTTGCACACAATGTTTATCCAGCCAAGCATAAACAAAATCATTTTCTTAAAAGTTAGGTCAAATCCAATTTACTGAAACCGTTTTGAAATGTACATGGTTGTCATCAGTACTGATGATAAGGTAAATACCTTACCCATATTGTGTAGCATTAGCCGAAGGACCATCTGGTGAAGACATGTCTGGAGGACTAACTGTCAGATGAGAGTCCCAATTTGTTCCAGAGACTGCCCTGAGCGAAGATGAGTGCAAAGAAGCGATCTTACTGATGAAACATTCAGCTGATGAGAACACAGTCAAGAAGAAGATGAAGCTGACATTTGTCTATCGCAGCAACATGGTCCTCGATCCTCTGCAATCAAGCAGCATACTGTCTGACTTTCCACGTTTTAAAGACGTCAGAGGCTTAGTATTTATCTGTCATTATTTTGACAGTGTTATGACAACTATATAGTTTTTTTTAGACAGTAGATGGGTATTGTAGTTATACACAAACAACTAGCACCTATTAAATTTAGTTTGCAGTGAAATCATAAAATCACCCAAGTCACCCAACACCCCCAACCCTGATTGAACAGGATTTCATTCAGCTGTTTGGAGAGGGTGTATCAGGCAAGCTTCTGGAGAGGTGGCCGACCACATTCAAGAAAAAGATCATCTAACAATGCAGAAAGCTTCCATCCATCAGTGAGCTTGAAGAACTGGTAGCTGATACTCCTGAGGATGGCACTGAAGTGGATGTTGACTTTGGTAAGCTGCTTGTAAGCATACTGGTCTTGTTGTCTTGCAGTCATAGACTTGTAATATATTGACATCATGTATAAACATTTACATATCAACATAATACTTGAAGCTGGATTGACAAGAGCAGGGAGAATGAAGCAGTCGAATGATTTATTTAAATGATGGCTTACTGGCAGGTACAGGCAGGTTCAGATACAGGAGACACAGGGACACTGGAACACAGGAATACGGCTTCATGCATGACAAAGCTGACGATCTGACCAAGAACAAAGGAAGGGGACTGGTATAAATGGAGTGTGGCTGATGAGTTGAATGAGGTGCAGGTGGGGAGATAGGTGGAAGGCTCAGATGAGAGGAATGTGGTGATTGCAGTGCAAGGGGGAGTGGCTGGATGAGGGAACAGAGAGATGGACTGTGACAACTGAAGTGTTTGGCTCAGCCGTAAGGATTTTTAGAGTGGGAGAGCTTCTTGTGATTCTTGTGAATGCTGCTGACATTGTAGATGCACTGAATTTTGTTGATGGTGCATATAATTCAAGTGTGTTAACATCAAACTCGTGTTGTTACAGGTTGGGATAGTGACCTCTCATTGGTTACACCTGATTCCACCCTCTGCTCAGGGTCGGAAGAGAGCAGGAAAGGTGTCAGCGTCCCAAGCAGAGAAGCATCTTGTGGTCTTAAAGAAGGTTTGTATTTTTTCCTAATTTATGATATAGTCATGTTATTCTAATCGTCTCTCCATGTGTATTTGTCCTCTCAGACTGGAACAAGCATCCAAGAGCATCTCGATGCCATCACTACCAGCACTCAATCCTATCTTCTGGCTGTTGGAGTTACGAAGAATGCAATCCACTAGTTCTTCATCATTCTTGACAAGAATGCAATAACTTGCAAGTCAATCTCTTCTCTTTGTGCTTTTGATGAACTGTTTAAGGCACATTTTGTGTTTGGCACATCATACAACACCATGTTCCACAACATGTACACGTTCATCCAGACCACTGTGTACAACAACAATGTTGGCAAAGTCAAGGAGAGTCCTTGTGTTGCTGAAGTTATGGCGAGGCTGCTTCATTAGTGCTTGTAATGTTTGTCAGGCTGAGTTAAGTAGTTCAAATATGCATGTTAGGCATTTACAATTAGTTCAGTTGTTTGCCTAGAAAAAATTTTTGCCTTAAATGTGTTCAGACTGGATGTGGCTGTGTGTTTGGTACTTTTTCGGATTTTAGCAAACATTTAAACACCAAACACACTGAGTATATTGACCATCAGGTTGACACTGATGTTGATTTAAGCAGTGCAGGAGAGGCGTTGACAGCTGTAGATGTAGAGCATGTAGATGACAGCCACAACATCTGAACTGTTGAGAAAGTACAATAGGAGCACTCTAGATGTGTGTGCCTCTGCTGTCGCACAAGTCAAGGCAGCTGGATTAAATCAGTCTACTGTAAATAGTTTTGTCTCACCTCTGGAAGAAGTGTTTTTTGAGATTCAAAGGCTAAAGATGCAGCTTTACAGTGCTCTATACTGATCTCCACAGGACGCAGAAAATAAGAACAAATTAAAGCTGCGAGCAGCTTTGAATGGGCCCTCGCACCCTTGCGCACGTCGGGGGGAGCGCCAGCCATGGTGTCCTCAAAGGAGGCCGGTCGACACGGCTTTGAATTTTCGTGACCGTTGGACACTGCCTGAATGAGATAAATATCACTTCCTTTGTTCACTATGTGGCGCTAGAGAACACACACTAATTACACGTCATGTTGCTGGATATCATGTGCAGACCACACCATGTAAATTTCATGTAAAGCGGACGATCTTTGTCACATAAAGCTGACTTCCTGTTGTCAGTAGGTGGCGCTATGATGATGACTGAATATTGGCATGTAGATGTCTTCAGGCCGGGACTCTTATCAAACATGCGAAGTTTGGGGCAGATTGGACAATGTATATTTCAGTTACAACAACTTGATGTTTCATGGCAAAACGCGCAAAATGGCTGCCACGCCACAGCCACACCGTTAAACGATCTACCACTATTAGCACAATTATTCATCATGAAGGTCATTAGATTCGACTGCCCAAATTTGAAGTTTATTTGATGAATTCTCTAGGAGGAGTTTGTTAAAGTATGACCTCTATAAAATACCCCAAAATTTGACATTAAATTCAAAATGGCCGACTTCCTGTTAGGTTTAGGTAATGGAAGAGACTTTTTTTTAAATCTTGGGATGTTACATGTGCCTACCAAATTTCATACATCTAGGTGAAATGTACGGCCAGGGCTTTTTCGTTGCAATTTTGTAGGGGGAGCTATCGAGCCAATTTGCCACACCAAACCCAAAGATCGGCATCAAATCAAAAGTTTTACCACCTCTGATGTGTGTGCCAAATTTCATGACCTTCACACCATGCTTAGCCCCTCAAAAACAGCTTCCTTTTTCATGGTGAAAGATCAAATTTCACGCACCGCCACGCCTACAACGTTTAACGATCTATAATGATTAGCACAACTTTTCATCGTTAAGGTCTTTAGATTGCCCTGCCAAGATTTGAAGTTGATCTGATTAATTCTGTAGGAGGAGTTCGTTAAAGTGTGAAGCCTGTAAATGGTTTCTTGGCGAAACTTGAAAAAATTCAACGCTTCGCCACGCCCACGCCGTTCAACGATCTACAACGATGAGCACAACTTTTCATCACAAAGGTCTTAAGATTGCACTGCTAGGATTTGAAGTTGATCTGATGAATTCTCTAGGAGGAGTTCGTTAAAGTATGACCCTTATAAATGGCCAAAAATACACCAAAATTTGACATTAGATTCAAATTGGCCAATATCCTGTTGGGTTTAGCTCATGGCACCAACAGACTTTTTTTTAAGTCTTGGGATGTTACATGTTCGCACTGAATTTCGTACATCTAGGTGAAACGTAGTCCGAGGGCTACTTTGTTGAAATTTTGTAGGGGGCGCTATCGAGCCAATTTGCCACACCCAATTCTGCCCAATTCTGAGAACCATATCAGATATCTGTTTTTGTTGCTTGTGATGTGTGTGCCAAGTTTTGTGAGTTTTTAAGCATCCCTAGCCCCTCAAAAACAGCTTCCTGTTTCATGGCGAATCATGCGTCGCCATGGCAACGGCGTTGCATGAAAACTCAAACGTCTTGGAACTTAGCATCCAGAAGGTCTTAACATTCAAGTGACCAAATTTGAAGGGGATATGAGTAAGCTGCTAGGAGTAGTACGTTATAATATAGCGCCTGTAACTTCCTGTCGCCAGTAGGTGGCGCTTTGACTATGACTCAATTTTGGCATGTCGATGTCTTCAGCCCTGGAATCTGGTCGAGCATGTGAAATTTGCGGTCCCCACAGATAATAACATGTTGTAACATTACAGGCAGGTTGTGTTCTGACTGTAGATGATGCGGATTACAGTTAAATACTGTTGATATCGGATCGTGTTGCACGAAGCAGTTTGAAAGAGGAGCTGGACATGAAACAGAGGAGCAGCAGCGGTGTCCATCCACTCATCCATAACACGTAAGTTGAACATTAATATCCTACAAAATTAAAACGTGATTCAACTTGTTAGTTAACATAACGTTGACCGTGTAGCAGGTGGTCTGCCCCCAAATAAAGTTAGCGAGAGAATTACCAGAGAACATTTGGAACAAGCTGCCAGGTGAAGCAGTTTAATGGAAAACAGTGTTGTTTTATTTGTGTGACTGTAATTTGTCATTATTTTAGATAACTCGTGTGTTGAACCGAGACAGATTTGGGATTCAGCACGAGCTCAGTCTGCACCGTTTTAGTTTAGCAAACATTAGCTAACTAAAGCTAGCTACGTACATTAGCACTATCGCCTACAGAACCGGGGGACTGCGCACAGTCCGACGGCAGGTTATCCCGAAAACAAAGCCCACTGCTCCGAAGGCCCGTTGCTCCGACTGTCGGCCTTACTACTTTCCAGACTCCGTTAACATATTGCTCAATTTAACAGATCACATATAAATCATAACATAGATCAAAACGTATGACTTTGCATTACTCTTTAAGAAAGACTTTTCATTTCGGCTGATATTTAACTTTAACAGCTCTTCTGTGAAGTGAAATAAACTAAAGTAAGATCTGTAAAGTTACTGTTTGACATCCTGAAACACCGCAGCACGTCCATGTATTTTTCATAACCTGTGATTTATTTAAATCAGAGTTGTGCTTTGTGAAACATGATGCCGAATTTATCAGAAGAACTGAGTGAATTGTGAAAAGTCTGTTTGAAAAGTTAATTTACATTTTAAAAGACTGACGACGGCAAATAAAGTCTTCAACTGTTTCCTGCTGTCGGAGGAAAACCTCCGTTAAAATATTTGCATCGTATTTACAGGTGCAGAGGGAAACCACGTGCAGTGAGCACCACCGCTGAAGGCTCAGTGTGTCCTGGCTCCAGGGACAGCAGGACTGGACCCAAATACAGATGACAGACAGACAGAGCTGAAGCAGTTCTGCTGGAGNNAACAGAAAGCCTGGTCTCATTCAAAACACTTCACAATATGCATCATTTACAAAGCTGCTCATGTAAGAAACGAAAATTAATTGTAAAACATTCTACACCAACATTATTGTGAAGTATTAACAGCTATTTACTGCCGACTCTAGTTGCCAGGTGACTTCTGTAATTTGAGTAGAATACAAGATAATGTTGTAAACTAGATTACAATTAATTGTTTTTCCGTTAAAGAAAACAAATTTCTGTAATTTATATTCAACAAAAACCTGTAAAAGGTATCCTGTAATATACTGTGATTCATTTTACGTAGCTACTGAACAGCAATTTTACAGTACTTCATTGGCAACTTTTTTGTTAGGTATTTACTTTAAATTCTACAGTAAACCGTTTACAGTCATATGTTATGGTGTGCTGAGTAGAATGTCTACATGTCTTCATTCTTGAAAACTTAAACAAGAAGCTGTAGCCTAGTTTTGATGATCATCTTTTTCTGTGTTTAGCCGAATAAAATACTTGAAATCTTGAAATCTAACATGAAACTCAAGTGTATCACTCAAGTTTTCTATTTTATTTATTTTCTGATTCACCATCTACTTAAAAAAATCTGTGTTAATTATAGGTCTGAACAACAAAAGAACCATAAACAACTTTCTTCATTTATTAGAAAGATTTTCATGGTCTGTTATTTCCCCAATTAACTTTTATTATGGATCAAATTAAAGTCAGAGAGAGTCTGTCATCACAAACATCACAAACTAGAAGACCATCCCCCCCTGCTGAGGCAAACAAAGACCTGGCTGACGACCTGAATCTCTTCTAATGCAGGTTTGAGAGGGACATTCACACCCCTCACCCACTCTCTGTTTTTGATGAGCAGGGACGCTGGAAGTCAGTCAGAGTTGGGGATGCTAAAGGTGCATTCCATTTGAAATCGGAAGTCAAAATTTCTGAGTTCCCAGTCGGAAATTTCAACCCCTGAAGTCGGATTTACGACTCGGAAAGTCGGGAGACCTTCACCAACCCTGACCTCAAAATCCAATATGGCTGCCCCGTGCATCAATAAACGTGAAAGCTGTAGTAATAAACAATTTATTAGCACTTCTATCTTATTTGTGTCTCATTACACACAGTAGGCCTACTGTCCAACTTCTACCTGTGGACATGTTGCTACAGTGTTTGTATGCACAAAATACCGTGTAATGCGTTGTTATCAATTGGTATTGCTAAGCATTGGCTAGCGCTAAACCCCCCCCCCCANCTTATATTTGTCACGATTGTACTGTCCGTTTCAACTGATGTCACCATTTACACTACATTTATGAAAGAAGATAATTTCATTAACGGTAAACACTTATGAAAACATTGTGTCATTTCGTCCCGGCGTGTAGACTAACGTTACCTACTCTGTGACCAGATAAATGATACATATAACTGATCAGCTGCACAGATGAGTGCAACACACAGTTATTTGTTACTGTAGGCCTATATCATTCATTTCCCACCCATATTGGTTTCATTTTTCACGCAGTTCTTATCAAACAGACTTTCCACAGTTTCCTCAGTTCTTCTGATAAATTCGGCATCATGTTACACAAAGCACAGCTCTGATTTAATGAAGTCACATGTTATAAAAATTGCGTGGACGTGTTGACTGCAGTGTTTCGGGATGTCAAACATCTTACTGTAGTTTGTTTAACTTAGTTTACAGAAGAGCTGTTAACAACAACATATATGAATCCGGTCCCACAGCTCCACTTCCTGTGGAGTCAACCAGCAGAAATACGGACAGCACCACTCTGCCATTGCTGACCACGCTGTGGTCAAAGGGGGTATAAAGTAAAATCCTGTCATCAGGATTCAAGAACTCTGCTGCCTCCTAGCGTCTACACTACTGCAGCCCCCACTTTTACCGCTGCGGCAGTACCGTGGTAACGCGGCAGCAACTGGATCAAATGAAAGGAGTGACATCTGTAGATGTGTGCAGGCCAGGAGTCTGATCAAACGTGAAGTTTGGGGCAGACTGGACACTGTACCTTCGAATTACAGCAACTTGATGTTTCATGGCGAAATGTGCAAAATGGTCGCCACGCCCACGCCGTTCAACAGTCTACAACGATTAGCACAACTTTTCATCATGAAGGTCTTAAGATTGCACTGGCCAAATTTGAAGTTGATCTGATTAATTCTCTAGGAGGAGTTCGTTAAAGTATGGAACATGTAAATCGCCAAAAATGACCACAAAATTCAAACACAAAACTTCCTGTTGGGTTTAGGGTATGGCTGCAAGAGGCTATTTTGTACGCCTGGAGATGATACAAATGCATACGAAATTTCAGCCACGTAGGTGAAACTAAGCGGTTGGTTTTTGACAGTTTCGCTGTCGAGCCACTTTGCCACACCCAAGCGTGAGACCCATATCAAATCGCAATTTTCGCCACTTCTGACGTGCACGCCAAGTTTGGTGCGTTTTGGAGCATGCCTTGCCCCTCAAAAATGCGCTCAATGACTAAAAAAGATAAAATAAATAATGATAATAATAATAATAATAACTGCTTGCAATTCAATATGGTCCTCGCACCATTCGTTGCTCGGGCCCTAATAATAATAACTCCTTGCAATACAATAGGGANTGACCAACAACATTTTACACCCGTTTTAGACCGTTTTACAACAGACAGCAAACTTGAACACCAACATGCTGTTTGTCAAAGCAGCATATGGCAGTTCACACACTGAATGCAGGTTTATTCCTGATCAGAAGACAATTTATTGACTGAGCCACAGTTACACTATACGGGTAGCAATAGAACAAGGCACTTCAACTTATAACACACACGCACACACACACACAGCAACCCAAAACATTAAGGAGTAACTGTGAACAGGCCATAGTGCTTTACAAACAGGCGTTCATTGAACGCCGCACTACAAACCTCTCTCTCAAAAAACAAAAAAACAAAATAACGATATTTTGGGAATTATTTTGTTAATCATTAGCCTCTCATGATCTTATATTTGTCACGATTGTACTGTCCGTTTCAACTGATGTCACCATTTACACTACATTTATGAAAGAAGATAATTTCATTAACGGTAAACACTTATGAAAACATTGTGTCATTTCGTCCCGGCGTGTAGACTAACGTTACCTACTCTGTGACCAGATAAATGATACATATAACTGATCAGCTGCACAGATGAGTGCAACACACAGTTATTTGTTACTGTAGGCCTATATCATTCATTTCCCACCCATATTGGTTTCATTTTTCACGCAGTTCTTATCAAACAGACTTTCCACAGTTTCCTCAGTTCTTCTGATAAATTC
>NTHP01000737.1:15166-29852 GCA_003416845.1 Oplegnathus fasciatus
CCAATTTAAAGAAAGATGCAATCAAACTGATTGAGAGATCCTTCATCGTGCAGCAAGATAATGACTCAAAACACACTGCCAAAACAACAAAGGAGTTCATCAGGAGCAAGAAGTGGAAGGTTTTAGACTGGCCAAGTCAATCTCCAGACTTAAACCCTATAGAGCATGCATTTTACCTGCTAAAGAGGAGACTGAAGGGAGTAACTCCCCAAAACAAACAACAACGGAAAGAGGCTGCAGTGAAAGCCTGGAAAAGCACCACAAAAGAATAATGCAAAAGTTTGGTGATGTCAATGGATCACAGGCTTGATGCAGTTATTGCACGCAAAGGATTTGCAACTAAAGTCTTATTCACTTTAATCTATTTTAAGTCTATCTGTTCCAATACTTTTGCTCACCTAAAAATTTGGTGTTCCGTTACAAATAATGCTATTTTCTAAGTTGTGTATCAGATCCAGATGTAAATACCTGGAAATAAAAGCTGAAATGTTGATCTCTTGTCTCATATTCATCTTTTGATGTCAAACCCAAATGTTTTCAGTCTACAGCAAAAATACAGGGATTGGCCTCACTGTTCCAATACTTTTGGAGGGGACTGTATATATAAAGAGACGGATGACAAATTAAAGGAAAAACCTGAATGCTTGACCCCTACGGTGAGGGGATCCTATGGCTCTGTTATGCTGTGGGGGGGATTTTGCTGGTGGGGATGTTTTTTAAATGTTTTTATTCATGAAAATAAATCACAAACCCCAGTTTGGCCTATATAGACAATGAAGCCTGTTAGGCTATTTCTTGCAGCTGTTACAGTAACTCTCGAAGATTATCATTTTGTTGTCTTTCACGGCATCTATGGCAATAATCGATCAATGCAGGTGTGGTTTTGGACCTCGCTTTACTTTCAGGTTCACGTTTCATCATCTGTAGTCATCGACCTTTTCTTTGTTTGTTCGGCAATAGTAACCGTTTACTCACAACGCTAACAGAGACCAGAAAAAACAGTACGTCGCTTCACACACAGGTGAGTTGAAGAGTGAGTCTGTTGCGTTAAAAGCCTTGTTAAAAGCCTAACTGTGTGGCGCTTGTAATTTTTTTGTGTGAGTATGTTACTAACTACTATTGTTGTGTTATTGATTTATTTTCCACTGCTAGGGGCCAATAAACTGATGACGATGACAGCGGTGTGTATGGTAGATGGGCTACCGCGAAAACACTCTCATGTTATGGATTCACAGAAAATTAACATTCGTAACAGCGACAGTCTTTTTGTACTTATTTGCTAACTATTGAGCTATTTGACACTCAAGTAGTGTGATGAACATGGTTTTGTCAATGCTTATCATTGCTCATTAGTAAACAACCAGTTCTGACCGACCATTCTAATGGAATGACTGGTAGATGATTAGCTCCCATCTGCGATATTATGTGCTGCTTTCTACTTGTAGGGCTAGTATACTTTCTAGTAACTAATTTATTTCCCATTCAGTGAGATTTACGCCGCCCTCTTCCACCCACATCTCTGCAAATCTCCAGGCAGGGAAGGAGGCAACCCTGGTCTACTTACTAACATGAACAGCAGGCTGTTCATCGTAGATGCGCCTACACGCGGTGTCATCTCTATTGTCACACAGCGCTGACAGTGAAAGTCCATTTCTGACTTTATTGTTGTTTTCACGATAGACTATTCTCATGCAGCAGCGCTTTACTTAGATATACAATATTTTTAAAATAGTTTTCATTTTAGGCATTTTATATGGTGAAGTAGCATTAATCACTATTTTGTCCACTCTGGGGATAAAAATAATTCAGCAGAGGGAGGGATATATCGACCAGAGGGGGAGAAATCCCCCCATCCCAAAAAGCACCCAGCCTTTATCCTATGATGAAACATTTCTATCCGATGGGAGTGGTCTCTTCCAGGATGACAAGGGCACGAGGGGTTACTGAATGGTTTGATGAGTATGAAAATGATGTGAATCATATGCTATGGCCTTTGCAGTCACCAGATCTCAACCCAATTGAACACATTTGGTCCAAAATGTGTTCAACAGGGCTCTCCACCACCATCATCAAAACACCAAATGAGGGAATATCTTTTGAAAGAATGGAGTTACATACCTCCAGTAGAGTTCCAGAGACTTGTAGAATAAATGCCAAGGCGAATTGAAGCTGTTCTGGCAGCACGTGGTGGCCCAACACCTTACTAAGACACTTTGATTCACAATACAATATGTTGTTGTAAAATGTTTTTACACAAGTAGCTTTGCAAATTGTGCATTTTGTGAAGTGTCTTGAATGAGACCGGGCTTGCTGTTAATCCACAATTCATCAACATTGCATTACATTCTCTTCACCTGTTAAATAAAACCAGTCAGAATTGCAACAAAACAAAACTTTTATTAAAACTCAGTACAGTTTTACAAAGCTTTCAGAACCTGAGGTGACTGAAAATCGCTTTCACCGATGTGTTTTGGTGATCACTGTGTCATAGTCTGTCCTCCTGTCCCTCCGCTCCAGCAGAACTGCTTCAGCTCTGACACTGTCATCTGCATTTGGGTCCAATCCTGCTGTCACTGGAGCTGTGACACACTGTGCCTTCAGCGGTGGCACTCACTGCACGTGGTTTTCCTCTGCACCGCCAGCTAAATGATGCAAATATGTTACCGGAGGTCTTCGTCCGACAGTAGGAAACAATTGAAGCCTTTATTTGCCTCGTCGTCAGTCATTTAAAATGTAAATTAACTTATCAGACTTTTCACATTTCATTCAGTTCTTCTGATAAAATTCGGGGTCATGTTTCACAAAGTAGAACTCTGATGTAATTAAATCACGTCATAAAAATTGCATGGACGTGCTGACCGGCGGTGTTTCGAAATGTCAAACAGTAACGTTAACGTTACACATCTTACTTTACTTTATTTAACTCAGTTCACAGAAGAGCTGTTAAAGTTAATTATCAACCGAAATGAAAAGTCTACTCTGTTACATTAAAATACCAGTTGCTGTACTGTATGAGGAGCAGAAATGTGGCTCTGCTGTCACAGCGCTCACAGTGGCTGTGTTCACTGTTGCAGTCTGGACTGCTCACATGTGCCACCTGGTGGTTGTTGGTGCACAGTGCAGCTAGTGCTGAAATCGTCTGGATAAAATAAAAGCCCCCCCTCCTTTCTGCTGCCATGGGGCAGCTTTACTGCCGCAGCAATCAAATCAATTGAAAGGAGTGACATCTGTACAAGCCTAAAGCCCCCCACTCCATTACTGACTTGCGCCTGGCCAACAACCTGGATGAGTTTTACTGTCACGTTGACAGACAGTGGGATACTCCTGACACAATCCCCTGTGACTCCATCCACCATCTCCAGCCTTTTAGGTCCACCTTCCCCACTCCAGCAGGGGCCTGGGACTCTCCACAACTGCCCACCTGAGAGGCCCCCTGGCCCCACACCACAGTGGCGTCCCTCTCCATCCTGGCGAGACACATTAACAGGATTTTTAAGAGGCCAAACCCCTACAAAGCAGCAGGACCAGACTCTGTCTCTCCATCCACCCTGAAGCACTGTGCTGATCAGCTGTCTCCGGTGTTCACAGTCTCATCTTCAAGACCACACTGGAGACATGCCATGTGCCAGCCTGCTTCAAAACCGCCACCATCAACCTGTCCCCAAAAAAACAAGGATCACAGGACTTAATGACAACAGACCCGTCACCCTGACCTCTGTGGTTATGAAGTCATTTGAGCGCCTTGAGACGATGCAATAAACATGGCCCTCCACTTCATCCTCCAGCACCTGGCCTCCTCAGGAACCTATGCCAGGATCCTGTTTGTGGAATTCAGCACTGCTTTTAACACCATCATCCCGGCTCTGTTACAGGATAAGCTCTCCCAGCTGGGTGTGCTTGACTCCACCTGCAGGTGGATCACAGACTTCCTGTCTGACAGGAGGCAGCATGTGAAGCTGGAGAAACATGTCTCTGACTCCTGGACCATCAGCACCAGTTCCCCTCAAGGCTGCGTTCTTTCCCCTCTACTCTTCTCCCTGTACACCAACAGCTGTACCTCCAGTTATCGGTCCGTCGTGCTCCTGAAGTTCGCGGATGACACCAGCCTCATTGGGCTCATCTCTGATGGGGATGAGTTCGCCTACAGGTGGGAGATTGACCATCTGGTGTCACGGTCCAGACAGAACAACTTGGAGCTCAACACTCTAAAGACAGTGGACATGATTGTGGACTACAATAATAATACAGCCCCACCCGCCCCCATCACCCTGCGTGACTCCCCAGTTGACACCATGAAGTCCTTCCATCATATCTCAGGACCTCAAGTGGGAGCTGAAGATCAGTTGCAATCTACCATCTCTCTAGGACCTGCACGCCTCCACGACCCTGAAGCATGCAGGAAAGATTGCGGCCGACCCCTCCCACCCCGGACACAAACTGTTTCAGACACTCCCCTCTGGCAGGAGGCTGCGGTTCATCAGGACCAAAGCCTCACGTTATCAGAACAGTTTCTTCCCGACTGCAGCTGGCCTCATCAACAAGGCCGTCTTGCAGCTGTTAAACAAGCCTACACACCTGAATCAATGCGTTACATTAAAGCACATCTTTTGGACTATATCTTAGACCAGTGATTCTCTAAGTGGGGTCCAGGGACCCCCAGGGGTCCGTGGCACTCTGCCAGGGGGTCCGTAAAAAGTTTTCAGATTCATTCATTTAAATTATCATATAATTATTTTTTTTTTAATTTACAAAAGGCTTCATAGTTCAATGAATAATATTGAAAATTTTAAATCTCATACAGTTACGTTCTAATCTAAAAAATCTATAACTCCCACCAGTCAAGTGCGCATCACTGGTTTCATGTTCTAATATCTTTCGAATACATTCTCTTGTGGTGTTCTTTCACATGACCAGAAGTATAAAAAATAGGCTATGTAAAATTATTCCAAGGGACATACATGAGGGGGTCCCGGTATATTCTCTGTCTTGTAAGGGGTCCTTGGCTGACTGTATCTTGCACATTACAAATAATCTTTATTCCTCAACTTACTCAAATACTGTGAACTTTTACACATCCATGGTAAATATTTTTACACATTCTTGCACAAATCTGTACAATTCTGTCATTTAAATAACAGTCATATTGTACAAATTGTCTTGCTTTGACCCTTCCTCATATTTTTCTACTTACTATGTTTAATGTTATGCACCAACATACTCAACATACCAAGACAAATTCCTTGTATGTGTAAACCTACACAAACCTAATAAATCTGATTCTGATTCTGATCTGATTCTGATGCCCTTGAGTACATTTGTTCTTTGGGATTGACTTCCTTTGCTGTAATTGGTACCCTGATGAAATCTGATGCCAAATACCACTCAGAGACCTAGATGGCAATGGTTATGAATGTTATATAATATGTGATTAATTGCATTCTGCTTATACATGAAAAATGAATTAAGTTGAAACTACTGAATGACTTGTAGCAGATGTATACAAACTGAAATAACTCCATATCAGTGTTTTTTGCAGAAATAGAAAATAATTAAGACATGTATAATACCAGGGCATACAGTAGTTAAAAAGATTTTAATTTGAATAAACACATGACATTTCTACCATTGGGTCAAATACAGTAAGGATTGGTGGGGTAGGCCTGTCTTTCTGGATTCTCTCCCATACAGGTAGACTATTTCCTTTCAGGAAGATCCTAATACACTTGGACAAAGAATGTCTTGGATAATTCCTCATCCTCATCCAAAGTTCAGTCAATGGATGCAGTTTGGAAGGCATGGGAGCACACTGTGTGCGTGTGCTTGGTTGGAGAGGAATGAAAGAAGGGGGAAAAGTGAAGGACCGAGGACAGAATAAGTATGCATGCAGGTCCGCTTGTCTTGAGGGGGAGCAAGCTGGAGATGGTGGGAGGGGAGAAGGAGGAGGAGGGGAGGGGAGGGGATAGGGGTCCATTTAAGCCAAATGGGAAAATTAAATGACATTAATGCTTATTGATTCCATCTAAAATGCAGCTATTTATTCTCCTGACCAACAATCAAAGGCTGGGGCACTTTGGAAGGCCCTCACTAACATCAGTCCATAGCAATAACACAAGACTTGCCATCCTATTAGAATAGAATATAGGACTAATACATTGCTATGGATCATTTCAAACTACATACAAAATCACTGGCAAATGTATGGTAAATCTAAATTTGCTTCATTACGACTGGACATTAGATGGTTGTATTTAAAGTACTCCTTTACTGTAGCTGTGTTATTTCTTAATCATTTACACCTATTGAAGACAGAATTTTTCATTTATATGTTGTTTAAGAAATTAGGTTATTGCAGAAAGTCATCAGTAAAAGTATTACTTAAAGATATAATCTTTAAGATTTTCATTTAAATAAATGTCTGTTATCACCAAATGATGCAACACAATGGTGACTGAGCCTATGGCCCATTGATGAAAGCCTGCAGCATTTGCAGTATTATGACCCGGGTGTTGGTGGCGACCGCAAGCGGCGCAGTTAGGCTTTTAACAAGGCTTTTAACACAAAAGACTTGCTCTTCAACTCACTTGTGTGTGAAGCAGCACACTGTTTTTTGGGTCTCTGCTAGCGTTGTGAGTAACCAGTTACTATGGTTGAACAAACAAAGAAAAGATTGATGTGTACAGACGATGAAACTTAGGAAGTGAGGTCCAAAAACACACCTGCAATTACCGATTATGCCATAGGTGCCATGAAAGAGAATGAAATGAAAATCTTTGAGATTATAACTTTAACTTCATGTGAACACATTGAAAATACTGGTACCAGTCCTCTTCCAAATAAATAACTGTGAGGTTTGTAAAAAAAAAAAGTGAGATTAAACACACAAAACCACAAAAGAAAATAACCCCAAAAACCCCAGTTTTTACAGAAGGAAGGAAACATCTGATAGGAAGTCTGGTAAGAACTAAGTGCATATTTCTCTTTTTATCCATGTTTTCAACTGGTATGAAGACCAGGGAAGCAGTCAGATGCAAATAAATTAGCTATATACAGTACAGTTACTCCATGATTGGCTATAGCATGATTCTTTACATGCCATAGTTGGTGTCCTCTTTGGATTCACCCTTATCAGACACTCCATTTAAATTCTGTTTTAAGAAGGAGTATCATCAAGTACTAAAAATATACATCATCTCAGGCTGCAGAGAGCACAAAGAAATCAAAATACAATTTACTATATGAGTATGTGCCCTATATGAGTGTCAGTTAAAGCATAAACTCTGAAAAGACATTGTTTGCTTTAAGGTGATGAAATGTCTAAAGGGATGTGAATACTGACCAAACAGCAGAAGACAATTAGATGCTACAGTGCTATGAATTATTACATTACATTGGTGATTCAATCAAAACTTTTAGTGGAAGTGTTTCTCACACATTAAGGGAATTCAGACACTGCTGACTAAAAATAATATGCCAATGGGGGTTGTTGAACCATGCCCTGCTTCTCAAGCCTATCAAGTATCAACCAACATATTTCTATTTCCAGTGCAGTGGCATTACATTTTGGTCTTCACTCCGCTCTTCATTAAATTCAGCCTTTAATTTGAATTACTGCAACATCCTACTTCAGTACCCATTGCTTCTACTTTTATTACTTTAAATGGTGTTTAGTTTTACAAGTGTTATCCTGTGTCAGTGCTAATATATTTTCCAATTCGACAACCTCGTATATTCATTTTCTCTCTGATCTTTCAATAGCTATAACCACTTTAAACAGCAGTGTGGTGTCAGCAAGAGGGGGTCTCATCTGTTGTTCAGGAAAAATGGCCAATTACACTGTCGCCTCCGAATAAACACTCAGTTCAAGAGGGAGAAAGAGAGAGGCTTTCCAGTTCTCTCTAGGTCTTGTCACTGATGTGCAGTCAAGTATGAGGTGCTGTTTACACCATGACAGGCACACACATGCACAAGCAAATGCAACTGAATACATACACAAACACACACACACACTCAGCTCTTGTCCTCTTTGTCTACCTCTACCAAGCACAGTTGATAGTGACGTTTGGTTAGGCACCAATGGGTCCCTGGGGGCCCGGTCATTATGACTTTCAGTGACACCAGGGAGAGGGCCTGGAGTGAGACAGAAAAAATGTAATAGCGGAGAATTGTCCTCCAAGGCCCAATTAGGGAAACTATGACAAAATGGGAGCAGAGAAAAGAGGCCAAAGCAGACAATGTCTTTTGTGGAATGCATCATGTTAACATGCTAAAATATGTCTGTATGACAGCGCACGTGCGATGGTTCAAAGACCCAGCTTTGAGAGATATCTGATTGCTTTTACATTGTCCTAAATGGTCTAGAGTATGTGTCTACATGCAGATGAAATGTGCTGTTATTGACATAACCCTGCACCTAAACAAACATACTCCACTCAGAAAGCTGATTGGAGGGAATCATTTCCTCAGGCAGCTCGACTCTTCAAAACAGCCAGGGGAAAGATGGAAAAAGGGCGGGTAGGAGGCAGATTCACCATCTGCCAGAGCAGCAGATGTTGTGATAAATTGCAACTCTCAAATATTGACTTTTTGTAACCCAGCTCGACGTACTGACCAGGAGGCTGTCCATGTTTTTATATATCAAGAAACTGAAAAGTCGGTTTGTAGCTTTTGTAGGACAAGTGTTTTCTCAATGTGTGTTACAGCCCAAACACATTCGACCATACATTTTGCAGATAAAGAGAACTGACAAGGTGTCATTCAAAGTGTTCAACCAAACAACAAAATAACCACTGTGGGGGTTTTCAGTGTTTGTCCACATGGACCAGACTTACAGAATCTCAAGAAAAACAAAAACAATGGTGTGATTAACCAAACCTCCGTCCAAAAAGACTGAAACCAACCCAGGAGAACAGGTAGATAATGTGCATGAAGAAAGACCAATCAACCTGTGGAACACTCTCCTATTTTAAGGTTCAGGTATCTCCGTTTACAGTTACATCACAAATCAGTCTTGCATCATCATGGTGATTAGAGAGATTGTATACAAATAATGACCACATATTTTAAGACATTGGTGATGTGTGATGGTTTTCACTGAAATGTTAGAAGTAACATGAGGTCCTATAGTACAGTATTCTAGGTGCCCTGTGGAGTGTTCTAGTAAACAAGTTATGTTTACAGTGTTTCTCACCTAAAGACACTATGTGTATCATAGAGGTCTAACAAAAGTGTTAAAATGTATTTCCTTCCTCATAAAACATTTGCATTGTTCACAAACATGTTTACTAGCTAGCCTTCTTCCTCTCCACTGCCTTTATTGGTGAATTGCTGTTTCTTGGTGTGTTACTGCCACCTGTTGATCAGTGGAATTGTGTGAATTTATTGGCAGTTCTGTGTTTCACATCACCCACATGCGTGTACACTTGTGTCCTTTGTGTGTGCACATGACAAACAAAACGGGGACCCACTCATAGAAAAACTACCCCATAGCGCCACTAGAGGTCAAAAACTCCACAAAGGACCTTTAAGTCAGTTCATCCAACCTGAAGTCTCGGTTTATGGCAATTTTAGCTAACTAAATCAACACAGCTATGTGAAAACTTTCATGAATGCATATATATATATATATATATATATATATATCAGTAACATAAAGTATATGATTTGTAGTAAATGGGATAAAACATGCAAAAGAACCAAGTGTGGTCCTACAAGCATGCCCTCCGAAGGGTTAGATCTCTTCCATTTAGGCCAGAACAAGTGGTTCTCCAGTCACTACTTCTTGGGAACTCCCACTGTTCAGGTAGTTCCTTTCTCAAGCACACAGAAATATTCCATCCTCATCCAGAAGTTGTGCTATGGACTTGGCCCATGAGATGTTCTGTTCATGGCTCAGAGCCCGAGACTCACCTCACATAGCGCGTTCTTGGCTTCGCATCCTGAAGGGGTATTTGGCAGCAAATTACAAGCATATACAAGCATTTAGTCCCATTGCAGGACTGGTCTGTTGATCTCATTGTATCATCACTGCACCCTTTCGAGCTATTAAACCAGGTAACATTAAATTCCTTTCATTGCAAATATAACTTCCTCTAACAGCCAATACACTGAGTGAAGAGAAGAATGCTCTCTTAACTGGCCTGTCATATTTTCAATTTGCACCAGGGCATTTTAAAGTGTGCCATCAACCTAATCCTACATTCATCCCTAAAGTGTCAGAATCTGCTTACATATGCCCTACTTTAGAATTATGAGATTTTCGCCCCCCTCTTTTTGATTATCCGAGAAGTAACTCACTGTGTCCAGTGTGCACTCTACACATGGATAGAACAAGATGCCTGAGGAAAGATAATCACCGGTTAATTTCATGCACTACTCCTCATAAGGGAAAACTCTTATTTCATCAGCATTTGGTGGAGGCAATTACTGTGAATTGCATTAGCTGAAGTATCAAGCCTCCCTTAGGTCCTAGAGCTCATCCTACCTGGGGCATGGCCATTTTATGGGCTCTTTTTAAGGGGATTACTGAGGAAGAAATCTGCATTGGAGTGAGTTGGGCATGCCTATATACCTGTGGGTTATATATGGGAGCCTGCTAGAAGTCTGTTTATCAGTTGAAACATGAGGTTGGTAGCTAATATATTATTAATGTATCTATCTGTGTGGAGATACACTTGTGCCCCCATGTCTGAAAAAACACTGCAAAAATGCCCTCTTGGATGGCCATATGATAGATAAAACCTTATCAAGTTGAGAAAACATGATGCAGGGCCCACTAGGGTGCCTTTTCAGTGGAGAAAATGTGATTCAGTGTCATATAGGCTGACATAATTATGACATAATTTCTGGTTTCACCACCCCCTCGTTTCGTAAAGATCTTGATCTAGCTAGCATGTGCATTTGTTTTGGAAGCAAGTGAAAGACAAACGCAACTTATTTTTAATATGATTTTTTTAAACACAGCTGTTTGCAGGATGCATAGCGATGAGGTAATGTATCTATTTGTGGCTATGTAAGATTAATAACTGTAATATGACGTAATATTATAATATGTAATATGGTGAAAACAAAGCTTTGATTTAGTACCATTCATACAACTAAAGTTAGGTTACATGTTCCCTCTGCTTCACTCCCCGCTGTTAGGAGACAGCTTCACCGGGAGGACAGCGGGTGGCAGCTCCGGAGACTGACCTTCAGTTAGCAGCTGTAGCAACTCGAATCCAGCCAGTGCAAACCCCAGCGTCGGGGGTCTGATCCCGGACCGGCTCCAACTCCCCGCTGGATTCAGCAAACTTTCACCAGCTGGCCACCAGCCCGCTGTGCAAACTGGAATTCGGATTTTATCTACCTGGGCGGACCGCCCATAGAGCCTATGTATGGGAAAAGCACACGGTTGTGGTTCGTTTCGAATATCAAAATCAGAAACAGAATCACAATCAGCTTTATTGGCCAGGTATGTGTACACATACAAGGAATTTGACTACGGTTTTTCGTTGCTCAGCCTGAATAATGGCGGTGTAAAATTCGATCAGCAGCTCCTGAGGCAGGTTGAACTTCATGAGCTGGTCCAGGAAGTACATCCTCTGCTGGGCCTTTTTTCTGATGGTGTCTACGTGAGACTCCCACATTAGATCCTGGGAGACTGAGGATCCCAGACACCGAAAGGTTTCCACAGCAGACACCGTGCTGTTCAGAACGGAACAAACGAACTTCAGGAGTTTAACAGATGGATCTCCTGAGGTGCAGTCATTGGTGTAGAGGGAGAAGAGCAGTGAGGAGAACACAAACCCCTGGGGGGCGCCTGTGCTGATTGTCCGGGAACTGGATGTGATGCTCCTCCTGTCTGTCAGGAAGTTTGTGATCCACTGACAGTTGGGGGCTGGCACAGTGAGCTTGGTGAGTTTGGAGTGGAAATGTCTGGGATGATGGTGTTGAACACCGAGTTGAAGTCCACAAACAGGATCCTCGCATATGTCCCTGGGGAGTCAAGGTGTTGCAAGATGTAGTGCAGTCCCATGTTGAACGCATCATCCACTGACCTGTTTGCCAGGTAGGCAAACTGCAGGGGGTCCAGCAGGAGGCCTGTGATGTCCTTCAGGTGGGCTAACACCAGTCTCTCAAAAGATTTCATAACCACAGACGTCAGGGCGGCAGGTTTGTAGTGATTTAATCCTGTGATGGAGGATTTCTTGGGGACCGGGATGATGGTGGAGCATTTGAAGCAAGAGAGAACTTCACAGAGACACGCTGTCTGGTCCTGGTGCCTTCCTGATCTTCTGTCTTTGAAAGAGCCGACACACATCCTTTTCACAGATCCTGACTGCAAGTCAGTCAGTGGGGAGGGGTGAGGGGGTTGCAGGGGGTGTAGGTGGTTGTTTGATGTCACAGTCAGGGCGGGTGAGGGGTGTGAATGATGGCTTATCAAACCTGTAGTAAAACACATTCACGTCGTCAGCCAGTTGGTGGTTCTCCACAGTCTGGGGGGATAGTTTCCTGTAGTTTGTGATGTCCTTCAGGCTCTTCCACACCGACGCCGGATTGGAAAAGCTGTTTTTTAGCTTTTCAGTGTACCTCCTCTTTGCTACTCTGATCTCCTTCATCAGTGTGTTTCTAGCCTGGTTATACAGGATTCTGTCCCGACTTCTATAGGCCTCCTCCTTGGCCTGACGAAGCTGCCTGAGTTTTGCAGTAAACCAGGGTTTGTTGTTATTGTACGTGCAGAAGGTTTTGGCTGGCACACACATGTCCTCACAAAAACTGATAAGATGTCACAGTGTAGGTGAGTTCTTCCAGGTCTGTAGCTGCAGCCTCAAAAACACTCCAATCAGTGCAGTCAAAGCAGGCCTGTAACTCCATCTTTGCCTCGTTGGTCCATCTCCTCTCAGTCTTTACCACAGGGTTAGCAGATTTTAATTTCTGCCTGTAGGTCGGGATGAGATGAACCAGACAGTGGTCAGAGAGCCCCAAAGCTGCACAGGGAACAGAGCGATAGGCGTCCTTTAATGTTGCATAGCAGTGGTCCCGAATGTTTGTATCCCTGGTGTGACACTTAATGTGCTGTCCGAATTTTGGTAGTTCATGGCTGAGGTTTGCTCTGTTAAAAACCCCTAAAACAATGAGCAGGGAGTCTGGATGTTTTTGTTCTACGTTTGTTTTTGTTTTTATGACCAGTAATTGGGGTTCTAACCCCAAAGGCGTATACAGCCTTGAGCAACTAAAATACATATTTCTATTATAAATGAGCATGATTGGTCAAAAAACATGGCCGCTATCCATAAAAAAACCTTGCAGAGGGCAGGGCTTAACAGGAAATTGACCAGAACTCATTGACCGTTTGTCCAATTTTCATAAATCTTGGTAGACATATTCAGTGCGTCTTTGGGGATAGGCCTACCAAAGCATTTTGAGATTGACCCATAAGGGGCGCCAAAAATACCAAAAATGTGTACCTCAAAACCTAGTAGACAGAATTTCACCCAATTTGGTGCACATGCTCTGGGGGCAAGTATGAACCAGGATCTGAGTGTCATGTTGATTGATGAATGTAGGCGTGGCCTATTTGATCGATATGTGCCTTTTTATGCTTTTGCTCAATTTGCTGTGAGCTGCAATGAGCTAGAGACATGAAACTAGGCACCATAACTGGAGATGATGTGATAATGTTTCACAAAAAATATGGCCAGATGGCGGCGCTAATATTAACAATCCAAAAAAGTTAAAACTTTGAAAGGCGGGCCCCCCACACATGAGTCTCACTGACTTCAAATTTTACACACATCTATAACTCAATGTCCTCGACAAAAAAGCCTCTTGGACAATGAAGGCCACCATCATGGATTTTTTGCTTATTTGCATAATGTGGAAAACAGTAATATGAATAGACTTTTGTGACTCTTCACTCTATCAACACTAAATTTTGTATACAGCCTTGGGACACACATTTCTATTATAAATGAGCAAGATTGGTGGAAATATGTGGCTGCCATTAATCAAAAAACATTGAAAAGGGCGGGGCTTAGCAGAAAATTGGCCATAAGTTGTCTGAGAGCAATCTTCATCAACCCCAGTGGAGACTTCCCACACTATATCCTGAACGTACACACCAAGTTTCGTTCAAATCAGATACAGGCGAGCAAAAGGCGGGACTTTGAGTGCTCAGCTACTGAAATGCTACATGCATTATAATGATGAAAGAAGTGTGCGATAGGTCTCGCTCTTCTTTAAACAGAATTACACTAGCTGAAATGACTTTGCTCAGCTTTGTGAAGCCAGAAACCCATTCATTGCTGCTTGCGGCTCCTGTGGGTTATTGAGCTGCTTGCTTCTGTTGAACGTCAAAGGGTTAAAACCCATTCACTGCTGCTTGCAGCTATATTTTTTTTATTGTTGTTCTGTTTTTTTTACAAGAACAAAAGGACATAGCAAATATCCAAGACAGTGAACAAACAGAAAGGGCAGGACATATATATATAAATGTATATATATAAAAAAATATATGTATTATACAAATATATATATATATACACACACACACACACACACACACACACAGACACATATACACTCCCCTCCAAAAGTATTGGAACAGTGAGGCCAATTCCTATATTTTTGCTGTAGACTGAAAACATTTGGGTTTGACATCAAAAGATGAATATGAGACAAGAGATCAACATTTCAGCTTTTATTTCCA
>NTHP01000737.1:49466-64093 GCA_003416845.1 Oplegnathus fasciatus
AAAAAAAAAAAAAAAAAAAAAAAAAAAAAAAAAAAAAAAAAAAAAAAGTCTAAATAACATGTAGTGTGTGTTCGAGAATGACCTAATTAAAGTCCAAGGACCTCCAAGACCACTGTACAACTTTTGTAGGGTTGAGGCCGCTTGTTCCATTGAGGCCAAGTCCAGGAATTCCTTCAGCCAGTTCTCCAAACTGAAACAGATGGGTTTCATCACTTTCCAGTGGATGATGTATTGTCTTCTTCACTGAGAGACATGTTAGACCAATCAGCCACTGCATCATTTGAGAATTGATTCCAACTACCTTACTGCCCAGTAAGCACACTGTCGGGCATATTGGAATATTTACACATAGGATAGAATTTAAGAAATCATCAAACCAAAATCTTATTACTGCTGGGCAGTGCCACAATTGATGCATTAGTGTACCTGTGCCACCGCAGCCATGCCAACATAAATCCAAAACATTTCAATGCATTTTCTCCATTCTTTGTGGAGTTATATATGATCTAAATAAAAGTTTTAACTGGATAACTTTGTACCTCACACAATTTGATAAGTGATTTGAGCATTGCAAAATCTTTTCCCATTGATCTGTGGTGAGAGATACCTCTAGATCTTTCTCCCACTGTGACTTCATGGTTGTCTGGTAGTTATCTGTACTCTGGGATAATAATTTATACAACTTAGAAACCGTTATTTTACCATTGACTGCCTCCATCAGTTTCTTATCAACAGAGTCTTTATGATTTAGGACAATTCCCTTAGTCATGTAAGTCTCAAATATGATTTTAAGCTGTATGTATTGAAAGAAATTTGAGTCGTTTAATTTATATTGCTTTTTCAGTTAATTGAAATCTACAATATTTCCATCGAGTATCAGTTGGCTCAGTGAGATAATATTATTTTGTTGCCATACTTTGTTTACAATAGGTTTCTCCCCAGCAGTAAATAAGGGGTTCATCCAAATTGGACATGAGGGAAGGGATAGGCCAGAAATATTAAGATGTCTGTGAAGTTCTTTAGCTAGCTCACATGAATGGAGGATCAAGGGATTAATATCTCAATATTTTTATTACATTTTGGGTGATACCAGAGGGAAGCTAGAGAAATATACTTGTTACTTTCAGCTATGATTTTTTTATCCGACCACCACCAACTACCTTCTTCACAATGTCTTGTGTATGTCCATGATAGTGCGTATCTGCCATTAAATGATAATTAATAAGAATAAACATCAGGTATACCTAAGCCACCCATGTTTCTAGAGATGGTAAGTTTTTTTTAGACTTATTCTAGGTTTTCTGTCATTCCCCAAAAAGTTAGTAAATAATGTATTAATTTCCTTAAACCACTGCTGTGGAAACTTGAGAGGAATTGCAGAGATGAAGAAAGATAATCTCGGAAGTATGTTCATTTCAATTATTTCAGTTCGCCCCCACAATGATAACGGCATTGTAGTCCATCTCTTAACATCTTGCTTTATAGTTTTCAAGAGCTTACGTCCATTCAACTCACAGATCTTTTCAACCGGAGATATAATTGTGATACCAAGATATTTCATCCCCTGTGTCTTCCATACAATGAGAGTTGAAACTAAATCTGCTGGGGTTGTAAGATGGTTAAGCGGAATGGCCTCACTCTTACTCCAGTTAACCTTGTAACCAGAGTGCTGGCTGAAATCATCAATGAGCTTCAAAAGGTGTGGAACTGAGTCACCTGGGTGGGCTAATGTTAAAAGAATATTGTCGGCAAAAAGATTAGCTTTACACTCTTACCCAAAAAGGCTGATACTGGATATGTTTGGATTGACTGATGGCACAGGCTAAAGAGTCGAGTACTTGTGTGAAAATAAGTGGAGAAGCTGGACCGCCCTGTCCGGTAGACCTGAAAAGCTGAAAGGGGGATGATATTATACTGTTGGTTTTTACACATGCCATTGGTTTATGATAAAGAGCCTTAATCCAATGTAAACAAGTTGGGCCAAAACCAAATTTTGTTAGTATATGAAATAAATAAGACCACTCTATGCTGTCAAACGCTTTTTCTGCATCCAGTGATATTGCTACAGCTAGATGCTGAAGTGATGAAGTGCTGAAGTGCTCTTGACATGACATGAAAAAGTCTACTCATGTTATTGGAGGCAAGACAGCCAATCAATGAAACCCACTTGGTCTATGCGAATTAGAGAAGGAACTGCTTTTTCAAGGCGCATTGCAAGCATTTTTGCAAATATCTTGTGATCATTATTCAGCAAACTGAGAGGATGGAAATTATTTATCTCTAGATGGTCTTTGCCTGGTTTTGGTAACACAGAAATCACAGCTGAGCACATGCTGCCGGGCTTTGATTGATTAGCAATAATATCATTATACAATACATTTAGAAAGGGGGACACTGTATCCTGGAAACATTTATAAAATTCAATAGTAAAACCATCCTCCCCTGGTGCTTTACCAGCAGTGAGCGCTTTGATTGGAGACTTGATCTCTGTCTCAGAGACTGCCCTTTCCAAATATACCTTATCAGTGTTTTTCAACACAGGCAAAGACAGAGTGTTGAAAAAATCATTGGATTCCTTTAGATTAAACTTACATTCCGACTCATACAGTTTTGAATAGTATTCTCAAAAAGCCCAAGTTTATTTATATTGTTATTTGTATATTATTTATTTCTTCTTTCACACCTTTGTCTCTGTTTTGCAGCAGAGTAACTAATGATCCACCCTCTACATGTAACTTTAAAAGCCTCCCATACCGTCTGTGCAGAAGAAACTGAATTCAGATTTACAGCAAAAAAGTCTAATATTTTGTCCTTTACCAATGAAACAAGCTTCTCATCCCTTAACAGGGTATTGTTGAACTTCCAATATTTTGTTTTATGTGAGTTTAAGAAAGGAGAAAATACTACAGAAATAGGGGCATGATCTGATATTAATATATTGTGGATCTCAGCGTTGATCACGTTCTCGTTTAAGACATTTGGCAATAGCAAGTAGTCTATCCTGGAGTAGGAATTGTGGACCTTAGAATAAAAAGTACATTCACGGCAACCTGGATTAAGACAACGTCATTTATCGATTAAGCCTAAAGATTCCTGAATTTCTTCTAAAGCTGCGGAAAGGGCAGTGTCTGTTGGAAGGGGACGGTTAGAACGGTCTATTACTGGATCATAGACCAAGTTAAAGTCCCTGCCAAGCACAATAGGATCACCAGTGAACCTGGACAGTAGTACACATAATGTTGATAAGAATGCCGCTTGCCCATAATTAGGAGCATATATATTAACAAAAGTATATTTTTTATTCTCAAGAAGTCCAGAAATTACAACATGTCTCCCTTCCTTATCAACAATTAACTCTGTTAATTTAAAAGAAACTTTTTTGGAAATCAAAATGCATACACATACACACATACATACACATTGCTGCCTGGGGCCGCAAACACTTGGCCAATCCATCTTTGCTTAAATTTCTGTGATTCCACCTCATTCAAATAAGTTTCTTGTAGCATTGCAACATCACATGCTAAAGACTTTAAATGAGAAATTATTTTATACTGCTTCACTTTATTTGATACACAATCCACATTCCATGATATCAAATTAATAGTATTAGGCTCCACTGAAGTGCAAAATTTATATTCTAAGCCAACTCGATGTATATTACTTTCCATAGATATTAAGCCTGCTCTGCTCCTTAAGGGGAAAGGGAAAGGATACACTAAAATAAAAAAAACAATACAAAGATGAAATGTAGAAAACACATAATATTGCCAGTAGGCAACAAAGGTAACAACGAATAAGAAAAGGAAAACACATCCCTCCTCTGTCCATGGCCCAACAGCGACTGGGTGAGGGCCCAGCCAAAAGCGTCACATGATCAGAACTAAATTAATTGGGCCATTCAGTTACAAAATAAATGATAACAATTGTTACAAACGGAACTGTTATGCATGTGTTGTGTTGTGCAAGTCGGACCTGTTAGAGTGAGGCACAGCGGTATACAGGCTAAGGTTGCTAGAGTTACGTGCACAGCAGGATATTAATAAAGAAACCCAGTTGGGGAACCAAGAATTTCTCCGAAGTCTTGTGTCTGGAGAAGAGAATTTAACATGGTGGCAGCAGATGTGGACTTGGCCTGTGGAGTTGCCGTTTGAAGCACACGACCGTAGCAGCGAGTGGCTACCTTGCTAGCGTTACCGGACCAGCCCGCCAAGAAGTATGGAGGGGTTACGACCACCGCCAGTTCTGTGCCTGGATTCCGGCAATCTCTCGAAAACGTGGAGTACGTGGAGTGATGAGTTTGTCCTCTACGTGGACCTGTCGCTGTCAGCCGACGCAGGCGATGAAAAAAAGAAGGTGAAACTTTTCAGTTATCTCGTCGGCGAGAGTGGCAGAGAACTGTTGGAAACGTTGATGGGGGATACAGCCAAAGATGCATGGAAGCTGGATGACATCATTAGTAAATTTGATGGACATTGCAACCCCAGCGTTAACGAGACAGTGGAACGCTATCGTTTTTTCACAAGGAATCAAGGTGTCGGTGAAAATATTGACAATTACGTCACTGAGCTGAAGTTGGTGACGAAGACGTGTAACTTTGGGACTCTGAGAGACTCTCTCATTCGTGATCGGATTGTTTGTGGGAACAACAGCACAGTTATGAGAGAAAGACTACTCCGCGAGAAGGACCTGACGCTGGGGAGGTGGGTGCAGTTGTGCAGGGCTGCGGAACACTCGCGGGAGAACATATGGACACTCGCCGAACCGACGACGGTGGAGGAGGTACATGCACTGCAGGGGGCAGCACAACAGAGACACGTGAGCAGCACAGTGGAATGCAAGTTCTGCGGGAGAACTCATGACAGAAACAAACGGAAATGCCCAGCATATGGTAACACGTGCAAGAAGTGTGGCAAAGAGAATCATTTTGCCGTGAAGTGTAGGGCGAGCACAGAACAAAGGAAGAAGAAACAGATTCACAGTGTAGCGCAGTGTGAGAGTGATGAGTATGAAGACATCCTGTGTGTGAATGAAGCAGGGACGGGAGATGCAGAGGGCACCAAGAAAGGGAACGACACTCAGCTCTTTGCAGGGATGCTCTTGGGAAAAAATGTTGTTAAATTCCAAATTGACTGTGGGGCTAGCTGTAATGTCATCCCAATTGATATGCTGCTGCCTGAAACAAAATTGGAAGACGCAAAGACAGTAGTGTTAATGTACAACGAAAGCACACTGAAAACACTGGGAAAATGTAAAATAAAGTTAAGAAACCCAAGAAATCAAAAACTGTACCAGTTGGAGTTTCAGGTGGTAGACAAAGACTGCACTGTGCCACTGCTTGGCAAACAAGCCAGTGAGGCCATGAAGCTGATAAAGGTGCACTATGAGAACATTCTGGCTATAGATAGTATAGTCACCGCAGAGAAGCCCGCTAGCACACAGTGGACTATGGGACAGATTAAAACAGAGTACGCTGATGTATTCACGGGAGACGGCTGTCTCAAGGGAGAATACATAATGGAGATGGACAAAACGGTGAAGCCCGTACAACTGCCAAAGAGACGAGTCCCTGTCGCCATGATGAAGCCGCTAAAGGATGAGCTCCACGATCTACAGCGCAGAGAAATCATTGCGCCAGTGGAACGCAGCACGGACTGGATCAGCGGGATGGTAGTTGTACAAAAACAGAATGGGAAGCCGAGGGTGTGTATTGATCTGAAACCTTTGAACAAAGCACTAAAACGCAGCCACTTCCCATTACCCACCATTGATGACATACTTCCAGACCTGTCCAAAGCCAAAGTGTTCACAGTGTGTGACGTCAAAAGTGGGTTCTGGCATGTCAAGCTAGAAGAGGCATCCAGTTACCTGACGACCGTTGTCACCCCATTTGGACGTTACAGATAGCTGAGGATGCCCATGGGGATCAGCACAGCTCCTGAGATCTCCCAGCGAAAGCTCACACAAGCCCTGGAGCACCTGCCTGGGCTGTACATCATCGCAGAAGACGTGTTGATCACAGGACAAGGAGAAACACAAGAGGCTGCTGAGCGCGATCATGATGAGAAGCTGAGACTGTTCCTGGATCGATGCAGACTAAAGAACATTAAATTGAATGCAGACAAGTTCAAGCTGAGACAAAAAGAGGCTGCATACATAGGACACCTTCTGACAGCGGACGGACTGAAAATAGATCCAGAGAAAGTGCGCGCCATACAGCAGATGCCAAAACCTGAGGATGTGAAAGCAGTCCAGAGACTCCTGGGCATGGCGAATTACCTGGCCAAGTTCTGTCCACACCTCTCTGACCACTGTCAGGTGCTGAGGGAGCTGATGCACAAAGACTGCGAGTGGAAGTGGACAATGGAACATGATGGAGCGTTCCTCAGACTCAAAGGGATTATAGCAGACGCCCCGGTGCTGAGATATTATAATCCAGAGGAGGAACTGACTGTGCAGTGTGAAGCCTCAGACACAGGATTGGGAGCAGCACTCACACAAAAGGGCAAGCCTGTCGCTTTCGCAAGCAGAGCACTCACGGAGACGGAGCGGGGTTATGCCCAAATAGAAAAGGAGTTTTTGGCTATGGTGCTCAGCGTGGAAAACTTCCACCAATACACCTATGGCCGCAAAGTCACCGTTCAAAGTGATCCCAAGCCGCTTGAGACCATTGTGAGAAAGCCGCTGCTGAGCGCACCCAAGAGGCTCCAGAGGATGATGTTGCGCATTCAGAAGTATGATTTGGATGTGGTCTATGAGCCAGGAAAAGACATGCTATTAGCGGACACTTTAAGCAGAGCCTACCTTCCAGAGTGTTCATCATATGGCTCGGTGGAAGCGGAAATAGAGACGATCAACATGGTTCAACACTTGCCTATTTCCGGAGATAGGCTCATCGCTATCCGCGCAGCGACAAAGGAGGATAAAACACTGCAAATTCTCGTTACAACAATGACCCAGGGTTGGCCAAAGAACAAAAACCAGACACTGAGCGAAATCTGGCCATACTTCGCGTTCCAGGAGGAGTTAAGCTATCAAGACGGGATAGTATTCAAGGGCGAACGCGCCGTCATACCTGACGCACTGAAAAGGGAGATCACACACACCGCATTCACTCCTCGCATCTGGGGGTGGAAGGATGCCTGCGGAGAGCTAGAGAGTGTGTCTTCTGGCTTGGTATGACGGACCAGATCAAGACGTATGTGGCCAAGTGTGACATTTGCAGGTCAATGGACAGTAAACAACAAAAAGAAACGCTGCATCCACATGAAGTGCCACATAGACCGTGGGCAAAGATTGGCACAGACCTGTTTTCCTTTGACAACAAAGAGTACCTTATCACTGTGGACTACTACTCCAATTTCTGGGAAATAGATTATCTGCCGGACACAAAGTCCACCACAGTGATAAAGAAATTGAAAGCCCACTTTGCTCGTCAAGGAATACCTGACCTTGTCATCTCGGATAATGGACCCCAATATGCGTCACATGAATTCCAAAGATTCAGCCGACTGTGGGAATTCCAACACAAGACCTCCTCACCAGGCTATCCGCAGAGCAACGGCAAAGCGGAATCCGCCGTCAAGACGGCAAAGAGATTCATGCGCAAAGCTCAAGCTGCAGGACAGGACCCGTACCTCGCACTTCTGGACCATCGAAACACACCATCACAAGGCCTGGACAGCAGTCCAACACAGAGACTTCTAAGCCGCCGTACCAGGACACTCCTACCCACGAAAGTGAGTCTCCTCCAGCCGAAAGTGGAACATGTGCAACAGGGACTATGGAGCACCCGACAACGTCAGTCTGCTTACTACAACAGGTCAGCCAGAGACCTGGACACCCTGACGCCGGGCGACAGCGTAAGGATACAACCACTTGCTCCTCACGCTGACTGGAGAAAAGGCAGAGTGTTGAAGCAGGTTGACACGAGGTCTTATGATGTCCAGTTGCACTCAGGAGCTGTTCAGGAGAAACCGGAGACACCTGAGGCGTGCTCGGGATGTGCCTCCTGAGGGGCCCATGGAGGTGAAAACTGAATGCCTTGACCACACAGTGGCGACCCCTCCACAGATGGGCTCTGAAAGGAGTGCAGCCATTGACGCTGGTGACAGTGGTGCACAGTTGACCACCAGAACAGGTCACGTGGTTGTGCGGCCTCACCACCTCAAGGACTTTGTTACTTAGTAATGACTGTGTGCCACGAATGTTCCTGTTGAGAAAAAAGAAAAAAAGAAAAAAGAGAACAGAAAGTTGTTGTTCACCTATGGTCATGCTCACATGTTTATGTGCAGATGTATATTGTTTATGTGCAGATGTATATTTTTCCAAGGTGGATTCGACACAATCGGTCCAAAGTACTAGCCGACAATGTGCCTTGTAATGACTATTTGTTTGTTATCCTTAGAGTGCTTTCTTCATCATTTTCAAGTGATCAGTCAAAGCTTGGGTTCCTGCCGTTGAGAAAAAAAAAAACAAAAAAAAAGGAAAGATGTTACAAGTGGAACTGTTATGCATGTGTTGTGTTGTGCAAGTCGGACCTGTTAGAGTGAGGCACAGCGGTATACAGGCTAAGGTTGTTGAGTTACATGCACAGCAGGATATTAATAAAGAAACCCAGTTGGGGAACCGAGAATTTCTCCCAAGTCTTGTGTCTGGAGAAGAGAATTTAACAACAGTGACCTGTCTTTGGGTTAGTTAGCCCATGAAGCGCATCATGAAATGACAACCTGTCCTATCAATTTTAAAGATTGATGGAGCAGATTAGCTCAGTACTAACAAGAAAACAACCACTTACAATTAGCTGGCATTAGTGCATGCATGATTCTCTCTCCTCCAACACACTTTAAACTTATCCGAATACAGACGGAAGATGTATCGTCAAGTCTTTGGATGCCTCATCAGGAGTTTTATAGATGTGTTTCTTTCCAACCACTGTGACAATAAGCCTTGCGGTGATGAAACATTTCTATCCTGATGACAATGCCCCCATCCATAGGGCACGAGTGGTCCCTGAATGGTTTGATGAGTATGAAAATGATGTGAATCATATGCTATGGCCTTTGCAGTCACCAGATCTCAACCCAATTGAACACCTATGGGAGATTTTGGACCGACGTGTTAGATGTGTTGGATGTATTAGACCTGTCAGACATGTTAGACGGTACCATCAAAACACCAAATGAGAGAATATCTTTTGAAAGAATGGTGTTCATCCCTCCAGTAGAGTTCAGAGACTTGTAGAATTAATGCCAAGGTGCATTGAAACTGTTCTGGTGGCACATGGTGGCCCAACACCTTACTAAGACACTTAATGTTGGTTTTTCCCTTAATTTGTCACCTGCCTGTACTTTGAGCTGCACTCTCAGAAGTTGTTTGCTTCAACTGAATCCAACTGCAGACTGAGCTTGACTTGAAAGTGCTTTGAGGCAGCATGGAAGTCTTTTGAGCTAATCATACTGTAAATGTCTAAAACACTATATAGATAAGGGAACAGTCATTGAAAATACCTTCTAGACCTTTTCTTCACTGCCAGCCAATAAAAATGACAGTGTTGGAAGCTACAGTAGCAAAGAACTGGAAACATTTTCACATTAGTTACACAATAAACAGGAACAAGTGAGTATAACCCATCTCATATGTGATTGTGAAGGCTTCCGATGAACAAGGCTAAGTATCAGAGGCGAAATGACATAATGTTAGGACGAGGCTGTGCTGTGGCCTTTTGCTGCGAGCTGCTTCAGCGTCAGCAGGGGCGCCTGGGCAGGTTAAGTAACAAGTCCTCCTGAGATGTGGACACAGCGTTCCAGGTACCATTCAACCTGACACACCTGACCAGTTATGAGCAGGCTTTCTTGGAGAGAAATGTCAAGACTCGTAAGCACTCCGCCATCTTTTAGAAAAGCCAACATCCCCCTCCCTTGTCATTCCCTTTCCACAAATTGCACAAACATGGGAGCACGCATGCATGCTTGTACACACACGCACACAAAAGAATAAGCCCATTTGCCCTTGTCTCCCACAACCTAGGTAAGACAAGGCATGTCATAACCACACTTGTCAGTTTCTCACTAACCATGCTTGTCAGTGAGCCTGCCCTTGCTTCATTAAACAATCCACAGTGGTGTAGGCCATACGACAACAACCAGCACCGAGCTCGCAGGCCGCCTGGGTGGAGGGTGTTAGGGAGGAGCACCGCTGCTTAGAACAACACGTCTTCCTTGTTTTTTCCCAAGGCTTTCCTCCAAGAGTGCATCCCTGTTACTAAAGCTCTATTCACGCGGGACTACATCTACCGTGGGACCTGGAGTGATTTGCAAATACTGCTGGAATCATGACTGATTTTAACTCCACCCAACTTCTCATGTCTGTAATTTGTAAAGTAAAACTTTAAAGACCTATATACCTATAGTATTTTCATAAACACGAAGGTCCCTTGATAATACAAACCGCCTGCGAGTTGAGAACTCTTGGTAATTTCAGTTGTACTTTGTTATGTGTGCACATTCTTCTTTGCTTTTAAAAATGGAAATAGATGCAGTGGTGGAACCTCTGGAGGAGGGTTTTGAATGCTTTTTGGCACAAATTTCCCAATTTGCTTTGCTAAATCCAGGAATAACACATGATTGAGTCTTGATCTTAAATATTTCCATCACTGTTGATTTCAGTGAATTTCATTATCTCTGAAAATGAGTTGTAATTACATCCCCATAGTGCTACTTGTGTGCTAATGGGGCTCTAATGTGTGGGGGGCCTACTGACAGGGGTTTGGTGTTCATATTGTTTTAAGAAATAGATGGGTCTTTCTCTGAAATGCATGCAAATAGCACAACAGTGAAAATACATAAATAAAAAAGCCACAGTTTTGATTTGATTTTCTTTATCAACATTTGTTGGCTGTGAGCATTTGTTCACTAAATATGCAGACCAATTTACTCTTCAGTCTAATTATTAAAGATAATTGGAAGAATGATTGCTGTAGAAGAAGCAAATGGGGATGAAGAGGACATGAGTTACTGGTCTGTATGAACCATAAGACATAAGACATACAGATGAGTAACAAATGAAAGGAAAAACCAGCCTAAAAAAATCCCATTTGTTTTTCTCATAGACAGTGTTAGGTGACTTGGTTTAATCATCAGAGATGAACGAACAAAAGATGAACCACTGTGTTAGAAAAAGTCTGGTTCTTTGACAAAAAAGTCAAAGGTACAAGCCTGTGGACACGTTAATGGGAGGCATTAACTACAACTCCCAGGGTGTAGTTTGGCAAAAAACATTCAATCACCAAACTTCAAATCCTGTTACATGTACGGTTAATGGCAAGTGGAAGCTAAAAATTATTTTATTGAGAAAAGGGACAATACAGTCTGCACCGTAAATCTATTTTCATTCAGATTCCGGATCAGTTTTGGATGAATTCAGCAACTATGGCGACATGTTTTGTTCACAAATTCAATGACAAAGCATTTTGAATTCCGTACTGCTATGATTTGAGCCTGTGACTGGCTTCTTCAAAGCAACGGTGGCCGAGGCTCATTAGTATTCTACAGTAATATTTAGAGGCGTCCACCATAATGGCAGATAAAACTTGAAACCAAGATGAAATAATTAAAATTGGTGGTCAGAACATAAACCTATATGATTGTTACATCATGCAGGGTGGTCCTGTGTTTCTATATACACATTGAGGATATTGATTAAATAAAAATTTGAAATGTGAATACACAGTAGGGAAAAACACTTCCTGGCCCTCCTGCTTTGTAACTCCTTGTCATAGATGTCATAGTGTGGAACTCTACTGGAGTGATGAAGACCAATGTTCCAAAAGATATCCCCTCATGTGTTGTTGATGGTGGTGGAGAGCACTGCCTTAAAGGCAACACCCACCAATGGCATCACTTCCGTCAGGTTGCTTCATTGTCCTATTTCAGAGCATGAATGCTTGTCATCTCTCTAGAATAGCTGCAGTTTTATCCCATTTGCTCCCCGGATCTGCACTCGGCTACTTCTTCTGTCTGTATGGTGCATCCAATGTGAGCTACAGTCCTCAATTGACGTGCATCAAATGATGTGATGCAGCCTTGGTGTGTTGGACTTAACAGGACAGTCCAAAATCTCCCATAACTGTTGGGTTGACATCAGAGCCCAAATTTAAGCATCTCAGAGTAAGAAATTACCTAACTGGCCAATCTTGGCCAGTTATGGCCTTATTTTTCAGCCTAGGAGTAAAAGCATGTTATCATCTGAAATTATGAAATGACTCCTATCTCTGCTGATATTTAGGAGAGCTCCAGAGGTGTCCTAACCTGTTACGCTGCGTTCACACACAGATCATGAAGCTCCCATGAAGCTGTAGCTGTGTGTGTGTTGCGCTGAGCACATGATTTACATACTCTGCTTCGGCTGGAGAATTGTGTTCTGATGTAGCTGCTGTACTACACAGGAGGAAGCTGTTCATTTTTTAATGCGATACGGTTGTTAGAACTGTTTTAATACAACATTGATGCCTGAGCTGACAAGACTGATTGTCATTGCGATACTGTATCTGTGCTTCAGGTGATCCCCACTAGTGGAGCAGATTAGTAAACAACTCTGTGCTACTGTTTCTGCCGGCATTAAAACAAGCGTGATTGGCTCTCACTTGGTTGACTCTCACATTGCGTCAGAGGACATTTGCAATAAGTTGAGCTTCTCTCAGCCTTCCCCTGTAGTACCACTAGGTGCCTTTTAAATCTCTGTAGCTCAGCAGGCAGCACTGGGCTGTAACTCCAAGTCCAATTCACAATGAACAACAGCCTATCACTGTCCCAGGTTTTGAGTGTGTACGTGTGAACGCCCAAGTCAATTTGGCTTTTGTATTTTATTTATTTCAAATTATAGCAGGGCTGTAATATTAGAGAAGTATGGTCATATTGTTATGGTGTATTTATATATGTTTAGCTGCCAACAAAATAATGTTATAGTTTAATCATGTACCTGAAACATTAAACTAATAATAAAATATATTTGAGCACCACCTTCAAAATATGAAAACAAGTATGCCCGGTAAACAAGGTCCTGCTGGAAATTCAAAGTGGATTTAGAATGGGGCATCAGTGGTTAGTTAGTCAGAATTGCATTGAGCCACATTACATGGTTTTTAATTGGAGGTTGTGTATATAATGGCAGGGCGTTCAGCTGAATATAAAGTTGAAAAAGCTATGGGCAATAATAGGTCATGGAGCCTGTAGCAATACATGGCTTGAAGGATATTAAAATATGATACACACACACACACACACATATATATACATATATATATATATATATATATATATATATACATATATACACACACACACCCCAAATAATAACCACTCTGACTAAACACTCGACACAGAGTGAGTCAGAAAAACGAGAGACATCCCGCAGATAGAAACAAATGAAAGAGCAGAGGAGTTAATAGATCATTAGAGTAGTTATAATTAGAATTAGAGTTCTCTTTCAAATCAAACATCTTAAGATATGATTTATAACATTTTTTTTGTCAAACGGAGCTTAACCACGCCATGTGATATGCTACCTCAGTACACTTTAAGGACAAATATTACTGGGACCACTACAGAAAGTTGCAGATGAACATTTAATATCCAGGAATTAACATTATGGACACGACCACTGACTATGCCTATAACAGTTTGACCACAATATAGCACATTGACCATACACAGTCCAGCCAGATACTAGGTTTCCTCCTAAGTCTTGTCTGTCACACACTCTGCTTCTGCCCCTCCTCCCTAGTGAGGAGCTCCTCTCTCTCCGTCTGTCTGACTGTGTCGTGGTTTGATTACAGGAGTGGGATCAGGTGTGCAGGCGGCAAGCTGCAAGCTTTTTTGAATTTCACTGTCTGTATACACTTGGGCTAACTCTGTCTTCCTCTGCCTGCAGCATTCCCCGGTTCCACTCCTGCCTCTGTCCCACTCCTGCTCTGCCTGGAAACCACATCGGATCAGCTCAGCTCTTCCTGCCTCCCTGGACTCTTGTGACTTGGCTTCCCATGGTCAGTTCCCCTGCCTTGCCCAGCTCAGCTCCCTGGCTCATGCCTCAGCCTCTGCTCGCCTAGGTGACTCTGCTGCCCATTCTCCACTAGCACATTCAATTTGTTATTAAAACTCNCTCCTTGCCCCAATTCCAGGTCTCTGTGTCTGTGTTCTGCATTTGGGTTCTCCTTACTAGACTGTGTAACAATGTCAAGCATCATTATCTGGCTCTTATCTAAACTGGGTTTTGGTGAAGAGGTTGGCATTCAAGTTGATTTGTGAAAATTGTTTGTGTATTGTTCAATGTGATGCAGCTATATCATTTCACCTACAGCACACTTTTATCCTTCAGCATTTTTGGTTTTAATGCTTCACTTTAAATTGGTTTCCTGAACAATAAATTTGAGTTTTTACCATCTGTATTCCTGTTTAACTACTTATTTACACTTCTTTTTCATGTAATGGAGCTGGCTTTAAGACCATGTGGAAGAACTGTCCTCCAGATGTCACTCGCAGGATACATTCAGATTCCAGAACTCTCAATAACTCCCACATCAAATGAATTTATGCAAGACCGCTGTGTGTGTGTGTGTGTGTGTGTGTGTG
>NTHP01000737.1:65264-78085 GCA_003416845.1 Oplegnathus fasciatus
TGTGTGTGAGAGAGAGAGTGTGTGAGAGACATGATGGATTCTTTTGGACAGAGAGGTGCCAGCACTGCCACATGGCATTAGGCTCAGGAGGGAGAGTGGTGCATATTGGAGCACAAATCAGGAGGAGTGATCACAGATATTATACTGGCTGATTCTGTCACTCTACTAACACAGATGTGTGCATGTGTTTCCGTGGCTTCTTCACGTGTGCAGTCTGGTTGGAGGGCTTATACTCTATGTAAGTTCACCCTGAGAGATTAAAGAAATGATTGTAGCACTTCTTCAAATGCACATTTACTGTGTGTGGAGGCAGTTATGCAAATACAAAACATATACATATGTTGATTTCACATTATAATACTATCATAATTTAGTTTAAAGCTGCTCTGGGCTATTATGCTAACTATGCTCATGTTATCATTCTAAATCAGAATTTTGGGCTTTGATACAGCAAAGTGTCTCAGTTCCCACAAACTGAGACAGAACACATTTGCTCTGTTTGCCCAACCTCATTTCAGGTGTCTGTATCATCACTGGACAGAAACTTCTCTGTACAGGAAGAGACAAATCAAAACAGAGAGCACAATACAAAACTGTCTGCTGAACAGCATGATTGTTTTGTAACTGTCTTCACCTGTTCCCTGGAGTACAGATAGGAATTATGGGCACTCTGACACTTTCCTCTAGACTTCCGATATTATATAGATCAACTGATGATGCCATCTCCCTAGCCAACCATACTGCCCTCTCCCACCTGGACCAGAGGAACAGTTGACTACAGTTCAGCATTCAGTACCATTGTGCCCTTCAAGCTCGTCACCAAGCTCAGAGACCTCGGGTTCAACACCACCCTCTGTGATGGGATCCTGAACTTCCTGACAGGCAGACCCCAGGCTGTGCAGATAGGCTGGTGCCACATCATCCACCCTGACTCTCAACACTGGCGCCCCTCAGGGCTGCGTGCTCAGCCCTCTCCTGTACTCCCTGTTCACGCATGACTGCGTGGCCACCCACAGCTCCAACACCATCATCAAGTTTGTTGATGACACCACCGTCATCGGCCTGATCACCGGCGACAATGAGACGGCCTACAGAGAGGAGGTCAGAGCCCTGACATCTTGGTGCCAGGACAACAACCTCCATCTCAACATCAGCCAAACAAAGGAGCTGACTGTGGACTACAGGAAACGAAAGGGAGAAGGACACGCCCCCCTCTCCATCAAAGGGACCACGGTGGAGAGAGTCAGCAGCTTCAGGCACACCTGCCTCAACAGTATTATTTGTATATATATATATATATAGCGTATGTTTCTATTTCTATTCTGTCTTATATTTTGATATTTTATTCTAGTGTGTTATATTTTATTTTATATTTTATATACTAAATTCTATTTGCATATTTTGAACTTTGGCACTATTTTATCTCATGTCTTTTACTTTATATTACATTTTGTGAGCATTGTTGGAGGGGCCTGGGATTTAAGAATTTCATTGCCAATGACTGCTTCCTGTAATTGTTGTGCATATGACAATAAATATCTTGAGGTGTATTTATATATATATATATACACTGTATATAATAATAATAATAATAATAATAATAATATTTCACCTGCTGTATAGTCGACATGTTTATTTTTACATTCAAAACTAAGAAAGCTGTTATAACTATGTCAAATTTCCCTTTGTTCATGAAAAAAAGAGCCCAAGAAGAAATTTAGGTCTGAGGAGTGCTGAGTTTCCTGACATCACATTCACGACTTCCGGGTGGTAATATAACATTCCACAATTTCGTCGTTTTCGTGGTTCTATTTTAACAAGCAGTATATTTTTGGAGGAAGATTTTAACATGGAATTGTCTGCCAGAACCACACAAATTCACTTTGTAACCAAGACACATTACCTCATGTGTCATTGTTATAACACACACTCTCCTTTGTTAAAGGTATACAATGTATAGACTCATACAGAAATAACCCCTCTCAATCACCACTTATGACCCACTAGAAGTGTGTGGCGGTGTCTGTATCTGCAGAGACCCTGCCCTCTGCCTGGATTTTCTTATTTTACTGTGTTTGGGACATTTCTGGGCATCAACCTTTGAGCAGTGGTGCCCTCAGCCAATAACAGTGCGCAGCGTGTGAGGTGTGAGACTCTATAAAAAAATTGCGACCAGTTACCAGATTGTAAGCACGTGGGACCACCAGAAGCACATGCGCTTTGAGCCGGGGAGGAGGGGCCAACTTTGAATGTTGCGTTTACAAACCGCAACTGACAAATCCTACTCATGATATCTTTAAAGTCAGCTGTAGATTAAAATAATTGACTGGAGATGTAATTATGTTTTCATTTCACGTCTCCTGAAGTCAGTTGTTTTATTTACAGTATACTTTATGTTACAACATTCCCATCAAAACATTTTTGAATATGTATTTGCAGAAGAGTACATTTGGTTTGTTTAGTTTCATGTTACTGGCTGTATGTTAGGGTTAAGCTGCTAATCAATCCAATCTTCTCTCTGCTTCAAATATCGGGCTTCACCTCCAACATGAACTTCAAATGTGGACATTAGCTAATGGGAAATTAGCCCTCGAGAGGTCTTTAAAAATTCACTACGCTGAAAAATATTGAAAAGCTTTAATGAGAACAGTGGGTCTTTTCCCCTCAAGAGTCTCCTATCGATCAGACATTAACCCTATTTTGTGACCGACGGCTCTGCTAAATTTGCGCAGCACTGTAGGTTTGAGACTGGGTGCCAAACTGGAGCTTAGGCCCGATGCAATCTAAAGCCAAGCTTTCATCTCTCTGGGCAATCGGCACTGACCTCAAGTAACAGCAAAGCAAAAGAGGAGGGAGAGGGTGGAGGAGAGGACTAGCAATCAACCAAACATTACTTGAGAGCTAGCGAATATGAGATTTACCTGAGCCCATTCCATGTCAAGCACAGCGGCGAATGTAATTGCCAGATCATTGGTCGCCTCTCAGGGATTTCCAGAGACATTTATTCAGCCCTCATTACTCTTATTTCCTCACTGCTGCTGCAGCAACAGCCTTGCTAGGATTGTTACTGAAGGAAATGAAAATGGAAAAAGTGGGAAAACCTCAAATGTGAAATACAAAATAGAGAGTCGAAGAGTATCTTTAGATAGAAGAATGGTACTTATTCTGTAAATACTGTACATACTATGTACACAAGCTTTTGTTATTTGTTTAGAATTATCATTGAAAGAGGTTAGATTCAACAGCCAATGAGATGCAGTCCCGTCAAGACCAACAATTAGAAACCTAAATCTAAATGCAGGGTACACAGATTTTTGAATGAATAATAGTACCTGCACGGTGCCACAGCCACAAAAAAGTACATGCTATTAGTGGTAGTTAAGTTACTTTAGTCAGCCATAAAGTGTCTGGATGAGCTCAGGCTGCAGCATCATAGTTACTGAAACGCTGTGTGTTGTGTTCGCTGCCACAGAAAAGAAATAGTCTGTTCATGCAACATTATACGACATCTAGTTACCAGCTTTGGTCCATATAAGCGGTTGATCACTGTAACCGTGATCACTATAAGTGGTTTCCACTGTATAATAAGAAAAACACACAGTAACCTATGCAAATCTGGATCTGAAACCTCCATAGAGAGAGAGTGATGGTGTTATCCTTTGTATACTGAACATTAACATGTGGAGACATGACGGAATTCAAAAAGTGTTTGACTGATGTCAGAGATTCGTCTGGTGTCACTTGGCACAGATTTTATATCATCTTGATCCCATAATGTATCACGTTTATGACGTTTAATGTAGTTGATTCCATGGGCAGCATGGGAGATGGACCATGGCTTCATTCATCCTGTAGGGTGACTGCTGAGAGCTGTTTTACCTCACTACTAAATGTTACTTTCACACTCAGAAAGAACACCATCAATAATAAACATGAAGTAGAATTAGCACCTTTCTGACTGTGTCAACAAAAACTGAAACTTAAGTGTTGTCAAAGGTAGAATTCATGGCTGTTGCTTGGATTGCATTAGATTGTACTGATCTATTAAAATGTATGAATTATCATGCAGGCCAGTTTTCAGGTCTGCATGCTCATCCAAGATGGCCAAACAAACACCTTTGGGAAAATCATGTCTTAAATGCACTGCGAATATAAATATCTCTTATGTGTATACACAGCAAAATAAGGAATTTGAAAGTGTTCAGTGAAGGTTCAACAATGGCTTTTTGAGGATTTGGTTTAAATTTCATGCCTGCTCTCTGCACCTCATTTATAGTATAGTAAGGGGGAATCAGGGAGACTGATATAATGGTATAACATGCAGATTTTTTAATTAAATTTGTGGAAGCCGTCAGTGGAAGGATATGCTGACCACAGGCAGGTTTCTGTTCTATTTGATTAACATTTTAATGGGGAGCAAACAGAGGCCTGCAGCATGGCCTGGTTAATTGGAAGCAACGCCTGGAGGAATGAGAACCCCACCCCCACCCCCACTGGACTCCACTATACTTGACTGTCAGTGTGGCCCAAGTCCATGACTCAACCAAGCAGGACTGTCAATTTCCATTAGCCTTCAGGTGTCATGCTACGCTGCACTGCACGCCTGACTAACCCCTGCCACATTTGGGGCCTCTTAACCCTAATTGACTGGTCTAATTTTTAGTGGTGTCTTATAGCTTCCACTTGGCATCCGGGGAATGGAGTGAACCAAAGCTACAGTAGTGGGCATCTTAGAGAAATAATTATTCCTGAAGCTATACCAGCACACCATACAGTCAAAGTTTGTTGACTTGTTGACATTCTGCTTTTCTTTCAGTTTTGCAAAAGAGTGATGGTGCTTGAAGACCTTTCATCTCTTCTTACTTTTCACTAAAAGAATTGGATTATCTTATGGGCCACTGAAGTGAAATTAATCCTGAGCTGAAATGTGAAGAGGAATGCCAATGAACTTTGACTTTGAAATATATAACTGTTTTTAGGTATCTGTAAGCGTTCTTACAGAGCAGAAATTGTTCCTTACAGACAGTTTCTGTAGAATATATGCTGAAAAAGAGACAGAGTGTATTAGATTGTTTATGGTGATTCTCTGGAGATCAGGAGCTGATTTCTGGCCAGTGGTTGAAAAACCATAAGGTAACGGTTATGGAGACTTTTGTAGTTATTTCAGCAGCATTAGGTCGTGAGACATCACTGATGGGATTCTTAGTTTCCAAGGTTTTAGAAAAGCTTGTCAGTGCTCGCAAAATGTCAAGCTTCATTTTGTGTTCCTGCAGGATTACTTAAGCAGTTTGTCATTGGCCTTTTTTAAGGACAACAATAAAAATCCAAACGATCACTCAACTCATGTGGGGCTTTGGTGTTCCACTGAGGATAAAAAAAAATTTTATACTGAAGAACTTTATAACAAGAATATAAAATGACTACAAGAGAACAAAGAGAGCTGTAAAAAAGTAGTCTGGAAGATGCGTAATCATATCTTTTAGCACTTGTAGAAACTCCAGGGCACAAAATCCAATAAAATAAGCAATGAAGTGTTTGAAAGGGACTTTTTTTCCAGGGTAAATTTTAGTGAAAAATCATAGAAGGTGGTTGAACAAGAATAAAACTGTATCTATGGAGACATTAAATACTAGGCTGAGGATGAATGGAAAAATAATTTTTGTTTGCCATAAAACAATTATGGCAGTGAGGTGCTTGTCCAGAGTGTAATGATTACTGTAATCAGTGGGCAGAATTGCTGTGGTGAATGTTACAATTGTCTAGGATAAAAATAGACCATAACCATTTTTGGCATGTTTGTGTTTTAGCCTTGGAAGCACACTGCTGGATCTGCAAAGACTGTGGTGATCGATCAAGTGATTTCAGAGCCTGACATTCTCAATGGTTGGAAGTGAGTTACTGATTTTCAAGCCTTGAAGGCTGTTGTGCACTGTGCCACAATTTGACACTGCGATTGAGTCCTTCATCTGTCATGTTTGACACCTGAGCAGTGAGTGCTGGGCCATCAGTGATTTGAAGTATCATCTACAGAAAACATGAGGTGGTAGAGGAGTGTTGGGGGCTGTTGATTCTCATATTGATTCTCTTTATCTGGCAAGTGAAAAAGATTTTGCCAAGGAATCCATGACTTTCTGTTTCTTTCTCTCTCTGTAAGATTTCTCAGCAGAGCAGGACCACAAGTTGTTTTTCCAACAGTTCTGTGAAATCAATAGCTCTCAGGTGATTAAACTGTCTTTATTACTACACCTAGCTAAATGGAATTAGTTCTTGAAATAGCCTTGATGAAAGCAAAACTTCCCCAAACTCTTAAATAGTTACCAGATCATTGATTTGCTTCATAAATTATTTTCTTTACAAACATTCTTAGTCATTTGAGCTGTCTAATGACTTTTAACATAACAAAAGCAAGAAAACCAATATGACACTGACAATGAACAGTTTGCTGCTTGAAAAGGAGTAAATAGGCCAGTGCCACACACTCCCTGCTATGCTATATCAGCTATAACATTGCTTGTGTGTATTGTTCTATATCTCTTCCCTGTTGCACATTCTTTATTCATTCTTCGTTTTTTTTGATGGAATAACATCTTAACAGTTCAGATAAGGACAAATCACCAGTCTTTTTTACAAGACTTGCATAGACTCAATGTCTTTTAGCCCCAAGCTCCAGCAAGGTCACACTTTACAAATGGAGAAGAGACCTGTTCTCTGGCACCTAATATGCTCCTACAGTATCTTGTCTATCAGTGGCTGCCTTCACAAGACTGGCTGCAATATGGAGGCTTTACCCACTAATGTACTCTTCTTACATATTCCTCCCTCAAGACCAGTATTCAGAATGAACATCTTCAGCTAAGGGCATGCCTGATCAGTACAAGACCCCATGTTGAGCTTCCTCATACAGGGTCTCATGTCCTGAAACTCAAGGGTCTGGAAACATGCTGCTTCCTACAGCTTGCTAGCCTGCCAGACGTCTGCTTTTCCATCTTTCCATCAAAACACACATCAAAGACACTTGGAATGGTTCTACCCTGTAACATTTACAAATGACTTAGGCAAGTGAGGCTTGTAATTTGACTTACTTACAGTGACAGTTGGTTTAATTGATGATGATGTATAGTTTAGACAAACTGATAAACACAAATATGCAATAGATAATAGATAATTATAAATGGCAGCTAAACATACACAATTTAGGATTAAGTTGTGAAAGTTAATACAATAAAGGTGATGTTAAAAGGATGTCTTATGTTTTTTTAATCACACCAGGCTCACACAGAAATAAACTGTTAATGGTGGAGAGAAGGTCATGCAGCTCATCTGTTACTGTTGGAAGTTGATCCATGCATTCCAGGATCCACATTCTTCATATATGTTTACAATCTATCCATGATTTTGTCATCCTGATCGCTCATACTGTAATTTTACTAGATTGGTCTGTTCTGTACACACAATACCTATTGCATATCTGTCCGTCATATTTTTCCTTATCCGAATCAAAGTTTAAGAATGGGGTGTCGTATGCTGTACAGATTGTAAAGCCCCTTGAGGAAAATTTGTGTTTTGTGATATTGGGCTATATAAATACACTTGACTTGACTTGACTTGACATGCATTTTCTATCCCCTCCTGCCTTTTGGGGCTTTGTGGGTGCTCCATATCCATCCATGGTCCATCCATGGCTGAACAGACAAGAAAAGAGAAGAGCACCACCTACAGCCAAGATCTTATTAACAGGAAAAAATATACAGTATATACTGAATTCGATATTTTGACAGGAGTAAAGGAAGTCAGGTGATGTTCTTATGCATAAACAAAGTCCATGTTGGTGTGGATGGATTAACAACACAAAAGTGCACACTCAGCATCATGAAACTGTATACTACAGATTGTATGTTAAAATTTTTATTTCATAGCAGCTGCAGAGGTCTGCATTTAAAAATTATTAATGATGATGGAGATAATGAACAAAATGTATTTATGCATCTTACACATTTCATGAAGTGTTTCAGCCCAGCTGAAAGCCTCTAGCCAACTGTCATTTTAAAAGGACCAAGTCTGGTGCATTATGTGAAGCCAATATGTTTTACTCATCCCAATCTTTTCACACATGAAAGAATAGCAATGTTTATAGAACAGTTTTTTTTTTAAATTTTTTTTTTTTTATCAAGCATGACTAAGCATGCTATTAATTTTACATGGGCAGTGCAATTATCAGAAACTATTATACCACCAGTTCCCTTTGGTACTAAGTTCCCATTTACCTTTTATAATCAGTAGTGTTCTTTAAAAGAGCAATTTTTTATTACACAGGTGTGAGAATACACACACAGCCAATAAAAAGAAATTAACTATCTCTGTAGTAATGGCTTTTCATGATTTTTTTTCATTCAATATGATTAACATTATCATTAATATTTTTTATATGCATCAAACACATTCCAAAGTTTTGTTAATGAATTAATCGAAGCCATAAGAGGTTGTACACATCTTCAATTTTTTTGCTCTGCACGCTGCAGTTGCAGTATTTATCTGAACATTTCATGTCATAAGTGTCACAAAACCTGCATGGGCTGTGGGCATAAAGTAACAACAAACTAAGAATTGCATCTTCTATGCTTATACAAACAGCCTCACGGAAAAGAGATACCACAGAGTGAAGATAATGTTTGGAAGGAAGACAGAAAAGTTGAAGGCCACAAACAAGTCAGAAATGAATAAAATGATTTGGAAGCAAACTTTTTTGTTATTTAAGTCAGAGTCTTTCACTCAACCAAATAAGCTGTTGTGTTCCAGGTGGCAGAACACATCAGTTCAATTAGCAAGACACTAATGAGTCCAGAAAAATCCACAGTGGGTGATAAAGCGATAAAGGTTATCATGAGTGTACTTAAAGGAGTCCTTTTGCTATTTGCTTATAGATACAGCTAACATATGACTAATTCTCATTGATAGAGAACATGAGAAGTGTAAATTAGACACGTCCATGCTACCAAGAGACATTCTGTAATGGATGAGAGACTGTCTTCCCAAGAAAAACAGCATAATTCATGCCTTAAAGTGCCTTAAAGCAACATCCGTTTACGTTCATGTGACAAAGACCTCTAGCAGCCATAGTAACTATGGCAGCAGCAAAGGTCCAGGACCAGTCTAGCCTGGTCAAACGAGCACAAACTGATGAAGCCTCTTGGATGAGAGGTGAAACGTCTTCACAGACAAAACCAAAAATCCAGTTGCGTTCGATTCAGTTTCCTTGAGATAACTATGACCTGGATGAATGAGAATATTCACAGGCTTACAGAAGACACAGTGCTGTTCAGAATGGAGAGGGGGGGGCAGTGTTGGGGGGGCTCCTCCTGAAATCCACCATCATCTCCACAGTTTTGAGCGTATTAAAGCTTCAGGTTGTTCTGACTGCATCAGTGGGCCAGCTGTTCAGCCTCCCGTCTCTATGCAGACTCGTCACCGTCCTGGTGATGGGTGAAAAAAGGGAGGACTGCATGATTTCTTCAACACTTTGTACACCAACCTTCGCTGACGTAGCTGTCTGCTCGTAGGAGTTGGAAGCCCGGTATATGGAGTGAGCTATCCAAGATGTGCTCACCAAGCCAGGTTTCAGTGAAGCACAGGTCGGCAGATCTGTAAAAGTCTGTATTTGTTCTGTTGTGGAGCAGCAGTTCGTCCATCTTGTTGCCGGGAGAGCAGACATTCGCCAGATAGATAGACGGGAGCGCAGTTCATCATCCATCCTGTCTCAGTTTAATGAGCGCTCCTGCTCGTTTCCCACATCTGCGTCTCTGGCAAATCCTATAGAGAGCTGCTGCTCCTCCAACTAAAAGCTCTGTAAAACTTTCCAGTTCAATGAAAAAAGGGCAAAAAGTTTGACCAGCGGATAGTCAGATGTTTAAAAGTCCCCTCCCGGTGAATGTGGGTTAGGGTTAGCAGAAAACTAAACAAATAAACAAAAGCACAGATGCATATACAGACACAAAGGGAGGGAGGAGGTTGATGATCAACAAAACATGAAATTTCAACACAGGAGATGACTGTTCGTTTTCTGTTTCAAACCACAAGTCAGCGTTGTTTTTTTAAACCATGACCACGATCATCCCCAAACCTTAACTGTGTGTTTATTATTTTAACCATGACGATCAAGTTCCCCTAACCTTAGCAAAGTAGTCATTTTAACCCAAACCACAATATTTCCATAACCTTAAGTTGTTTGAACCCAGTCATGTGTGTGCCTAAACCAACCAAACCTTAGCCACATATACAGTTGTGCTCAAAAGTTTACATACCCTGGCAGAATTTTTGCTTTCTTGGCCTTTTTTCAGAGAATATGAATGATAACACAGAAACTTTTTTTCCACTCATGGTCAGTGGTTGGGTGAAACCATTTATTGTCAAACGACTGTGTTTTCTCTTTTTAAATCATAATGACAACAGAAACTACCCAAATGACCCTGATCAAAAGTTCACATACCCTGGTGATTTTGGCCTGATAACATGCACAGAAGTTGACACAAATGGGTTTGAATGGCTACTAAAGGTAACCATCCTCACCTGTGATCTGTTTGCTTGTAATCAGTGTGTGTGCATAAAAGCTGAGTGAGTTTCTGGGATCCAGACAGACTCTTGCATCTTTCATCCAGCCACTGACGTTTCTGGATTCTGAGTCATGGGGAAAGCAAAAGAATTGTCAATGGATCTACGGGAAAAGGTAGTTGAACTGTATAAAACAGGAAAGGGATACAAAAAGATATCCAAGGAATTGATAATGCCAGTCAGCAGTGTTCAAACTGTGATTAACAAATGGAAAATCAGGAGCTCTATTAAAACCAAACCACGGTCAGGTAGACCAACAAAGATTTCGGCCACAACTGCCAGGAAAATTGTTCGGGATGCAAAGAAAAACCCACAAATAACATCAGCTGAAATACAGGACTCTCTGAAAACTAGCGGTGTGGCTGTTTCAAGATGCACAATACGGAGGCACTTGCAGAAAAATGGGCTGCATGGTCGAGTCGCCAGAAGAAAGCCATTACTGCGCAAATGCCACAAAGTATCTCGCCTACNTATATATATATATAAATAAAATTGGTGGCCACATTACATGCTTTTGTTTTGCATACTAACAAGCCAAGTCCAGCAGCACACCAGTGGTGCCAGCTTATAATTGACAAAAACAAAGTCACAGTTCACAACAGACAAGGACGTTAGTTAATTAAAGCAGAGATTCAGCACAAACTAACAGTCAGATGTATCAATACACAAAGTACTTGAAATAAACCTGCATTGTCATTTGCTTTTACTGCTTCACAATGATTCTTTTAGCCTTCAGGGCTCTCAGCACCTGGCCAGCTAACCGTTGAGTCATCAGTTTTGATCAACAGTCGTATCAGCCCAGCAAAGAAACTATGACCATTTTGGGCTATGAGGCAATAAAAATCTTACTGATTGCCCCTTTAATTTGAGTCTTTTCATGCAGAACTATCCAGCACCACAACAGCTATTCTCCCCCTGCTCCCATTTACCTTTGCTTCATGGACACTGCCTGTGATAATTCTCCCATCATGCCAGCCAGTTATGTGCAAAGCACACCATAGTGCAACTGAGGCATCACTGGGACCTGACGCTGGGAACAGATTCAATGTGAACTGTTCTGGAGGGAAGGAGGGAGGGAGAGAAAGAGATAAAGCTTGTTAAACAAAACAGCCTCCAGAGTCCATTAGTGAATCGAATAGGCTATTGAAGAAGCTCACCACGCAGCCCGTGGTGTTTCATCCACTACATTAGCTACCTTAGTTCACAGAAACTGTAGCGAGGAGATCTTTGCATTTAACCAGGAGATAAGGCTGAGTCTCATCCATACAACATTGTCTTTTCTCAGCTCCATTTATTTCCTGCCTGCTGCTATTTGTATTTTCTCCATATACGACATTAAACTGGTATTTTTATTGTGTTTATAAGAAGGATCTAGTGATTTATAAACCGTTTCATCCACCCACTATCTCTCTTGAAACAATGCACAAACACAGCAGCCGTTGCGGTTATTGGTACTGCACATTCATTATTCAGTATAAGTACTGAATGCACAAAACAAAGGATATTAAACAAATCCTGCAGAGAGTTGTATGCTTTCAAGATGGAGCGCATTCAGGGCCCCTGTGAAGCATGCAAAAAAATGGAGTGCAGACATTTCAAGTGGTTGGCATGCTTTCATGTCATTCCTAAAATCCTTTGATCTGTTAATTTGAGTCAGGACAGAGGAGAGCCCAGGAAGACGCATGCTTTCATTTTGGAATGATGGTGCCAAAACACAGATTAGAAAGCGTCCATAGCCAGCTGGACACACAATAACAAAAGCCATGCTATTGTGAGGAGTACTGTACACTCTTGACATGTTTGCCCAAGTGGCATTTCGTGCTTGGTTGTGCTTGTGTTACACCTGTTTATGTATTGTACACAGAGCGTCTTTGGATGCCAGCAAGCTAATGCAAAAGCAGGCACTCTCTGCTCCCTGAAAGGTGACACCTTTGTTAAAGCGACCGGGAGCCTATTGCAAGGAGCAGCTGTTATCTGCTGCAAGCAGGAGGTGAAATGCGAGCGAACACTAATCCACCGCAGCTTCCCTGGTCTTCTGATCAGTCAAGTGTACTCCCCTCAGAGACAGTTGATGCTTAGCAACCACAGCAAGCCCTAGCATTACCCACAAGGTTGGCTCCAAGAATGGTCACTATTATAGCCATGACCACGCTTAAATAGATTTCTGTCAGACGGAGCAAAAATGACGCAGCCCTACTTTTTTTTTGTGAAAAAAA
>NTHP01000737.1:78962-91036 GCA_003416845.1 Oplegnathus fasciatus
AAAAAAAAAGTATGCTTTTATACAAAACCGTTACAGAGAGAGTACATTTCCGAGAGGTTGAAATGTAAAAATCAGCAGCAGCCTATTCAGCTGTACTTATGTGTACCAGTACACTGCCAAATAGAACATTGGTCATGTGAAGTCTTTTTCCACTATGATTAAAGTTCAGCTAAATTGACAAAAGTAATTGTCAAACTGATTTTAGATTTACATTTTTGTAACAGACCGGAGGTAGACCCAGATGCAACACACAACTCACAGGACACAGTTCTTAATCTCCTTTAATATCCACCACAGGTAAAGATACAGGCAGGCAGGAATCAACAACAGGAAAAGGCACAGGCAAAAAACTCACGTTCCTCCACGGGGAAAACAGCAGTATACAGAAACTCGCTCTCAAAGCACTGTAGCAGTACAATGACCAAAAGCCACAGACAGAAACCAAAAAACACAGGGCAAAGTCTCAAGGTCAGGTTCAGAAGGCTAGGTTGTTTACTGGGGAACAGGCGATGAAGGAGAATCCAATACAGGCTGAGGCGGCAACAGGCAGCCCAAACAGTGAATACAGGAAAGTCTTGCATGGGAAACAGGAAAGAACAATCTGGCAGTGAGTGTGTAGAAAACTGGAGACTAAATAGTGGCAGAGTCAATGGGAATCAGGTGTGTGTGCAGGTAAGTAGCAGGTGTGTGTGATTATCCTGATTGCAGTAGAGCAGAGTGGAGCGGGGGGCGTGGCAGAGTAAATGAATGAATTGAACCAGGAAGTGCAGGCTATGACAGTTTTTTATCATTGAAAGGAAAAAAAGATCTTATATGATAAATTCCTTTGGTCTTTCAGCCTTCAGGCGTATAGGTGAGCAGGCAGATGTACGTGTTTGACAGCTGAGCTGGCATGGGCACAGAGATGCCATGTAAACAACTTTCACTGGCAAATGTAGCTTTCAAGCTATAGACCTACAGTATAGACTATAGTTAGCATATAGTTTTTAAGATTAAATGATTTGATTGGCTTTATGCAAACACTGTTTCTGTTTACATAGACAGAAATTCAGTGGTGTTCCAACAAGTTCATGCAGACAGGGGATGCCCTAATGAACCAAAAAAATATAAAATGTCTTACTCACTTTTGGTAATCAAAATAGAGCACAGAACACACAGAGTAGATCTGTATGCTATAGCAAAAAAACCATGCAATTTAATTTCAGTGGATATTTAAGATAGGTGTAAGACATTGAGCATTGCACACCAGCTGGAGGCTATGCAAGACACAGAAGTTGGCTAAGAAATCAAGTTGTTTACAAGGAGTGACTGATGCTGTTTGTAACCAATTGGGGGGGGAAGCAGTGTATGCGATTATATGAAAAACAGCAGTATTAAAGCTTTTCTTTTGCAAGGCATGTAAACGGATTACTTTTTACTATTTTCACAATTATTCTCACTCTCAGGAGGCCAGCACAGACTCCTCTGCAGCTCGAGCCCAGTTACAGGCTCAGAATTGTGAAAACCGTCGGTGAAGGGTTTGTTAGGCAGTGGTAGTCTGAAGATTGGGGAAGCACATTCAGCCAGTAGGTTGCCAGCTCCTGCACAGACTAGCAAATTCAAGCAGCGAGTGTCTCTCTCTCTCCTCTCCATTTCTGACTACCGAGCCCTTGAGCCAGATGTTCACTCTCCAACTGCTCCTGTGGAGCTGCTAAGTGGCCAACATTGCAGGCCTGTGTTTGCTCTGGTCAGCTCCCACATGTGGCTCTGCTTTCCAATGTGCCTATAAGTATGAATGGCTAGACTGGGTCGTGAAGTGAAGCAAAGTTTTATTGATTTTAGTTTTTGGTCCCGAGCCATATATGCAAGTCCATTGCATTAATTTATCATTTCCCACATCCCTCTGTTCCTTAAAGCCATATTGTAATGACTGTTGGAGGTTGGAGGTAACCTTGCAGTCAGAAAAGTAGGCAGAGTCATAATTGGAAAGTAGTTGGTTCGATCCCCTGGACCACCAGCTCAGGGTGTGGAGAGGATACACTCCTACTGACACTGAGGCCTGACAGAGCAGTCAAATGGGAAATACAATAAAACCAGCAAAGTGGACCAGTGCCTGCTCCAGGAGAAAGGGACTGATATGAGAGTGGCAAACTGACTGCTGATGTCACCTGTGAAAATTACACAGTATCACCGTGCGCACTTGAGTATAGCACTTAACCACCAGTCACTCTGGTATCTGTTCTGCAGCTGACATTATTTGCTTCCAACATGTCATGCATAATGTTTGCTACGGGGTTTGATATGTGTAGTTTGTCAGGAAAATCGTCAATTGCCGTTGTCAGGGAATCAGATCCTGTCTGATCATCTACATAAAACTCAAAACCAATTTATTTATCAAAGTATACAATCTGCTTTAATCCAATATACCTGCCATCATTTTCCTTTCACTATAGTTCATATGTTTAACTTAAAAAGTCCAAGTTGCCTCTAGTTAGCAACTGCTTTACATTTCTCACATTACAAATGCCTCTTCATGACTTTTCTTAGCTAATGTAATTTTCTGTTGTCAAAATGTCAAAAATGATAAAAGGCATTGTTTTACCAAATGTTTTTCTCTTAGAGGTTTATATGGTCTCTAGAGACCTGAGTTGACTACCAGATAATTTAAAAGCACTGGAACATGAGAATGACTAAGCTAGCTCGGACGGTATGTTGACCATTGTCCTATTCAGAGCTCATATCATCTAAGTAACAGTCCCAAGAGAATTTCTGACAGATAAGGGAGCCTCATATAGTTACCTAAGCTGCCTCGACGTTGCTGTTATAAATGTACAAGTAGTTTTCCTGGCCAAATTTCCAACTTGGGAAATTTCTGTAAAAACCTTGACCTTCAGCTGTTGTGGACACGGTTGGAGAGAAGGAAAGATGTGCCCCGACTTCCAAAAGCTGATAAACTTTTGATTTATTCAGCACTTTTCAAAAAAAAGTTACAAAGTTCTTTACATGGTTGAACCAGCTTTAAAACATTGCGTAAAATGGAATAAAATACCCAACAATAAAGATAAAAACAGCAACAAATAATAAGACATGGTGAAAATCAAATGGTGTGCTAGCATTAATAAAAAGCTTTTTTTAAGAGTTCCAGAGCTGAGGGGCCCTGACTGCAAAAGCCCGGTCACCTTTAGTTTTGAGCCAGGATCAGCCATCAGAGACCTGCCTGAGGATCTGAGGCTGCGCTCTGGCTCATAGGGGAGCAGCTTTGAAGGTAATCAGTAAAATCTTAAAATCAATTCTAATGGGAACCAGTGAAGAGAGGCTAAAACAGGCTGATATGATTTTGTCTTCTAATATTTGTTAAAAGCTGAGCAGCTGCATTTTGTACCAGCTGAAGGTGTGAGATTGTTTTTTGGTTTAACCATGAATACAGTGAATTACAATAATCTATCTGAGATGATATAAAAGCATGAGATCAGGCTGAGAGAGATTTTTGAGATGCTCCTCAACTGATAAACACATGATTGAACAACTTCTATGACCTGTTTTTCAAATGAAAGGTAACTGTCAAATATTATGCCCAGGTTTCTGGCTGCAGGTTTGAGATTTGTAGAGCCAAGATGTCTATGTAAAATAAGAATAGACTTTGGAAGAATAATTATTTCAGATTTTGTTTTCATTTACCTGGAGAATTTTTTGGAACATCCAACGCTTAGCCTCTAACAGACCAGATAATAACTGATGAAAATTGCTTCTTCGCTGCTTTTTAGGGGACATAAATTTGCTAGTCGTCCATATAACAAAGACACTGAATTTTATATTTATGTATGATGTGTCCCAGTGGCAGCATGTATACACAGAACAACAGGAGGCCAATGATGAAGCCTTGGGGAACACCACAGGTCAGAAGGGCCACAGAAGAGGAGGCATCACTGATAAATAAGATTTGAACCAGTCTAAAGCAGTAACCCTAATGCCAGCCTACTTTTAAAAGCAATCCAATGCTGCGCTGACAGGCCCGGATTAACACAGTGTGGTGCCCCAGGGTGACCACACTTGAAGTGCCCCCCTGCTCCCACTTTACATGTAAAAAAGTGAAAGTTAATTTAAATCTGTGGATCTAAAAACCACAGATTTACATGAACTTATAGCTAAAATACAGGCTCAACACACATACTACAGAAAAATGTAGGACCCAACCAAAAAACATTACACCATCAATAGACATGGGCCTACAAATGCCATAGCCCTTACCCTGATGCTCAAATCTGAATGCAACTCACATCCCAATGCAACATGCGATACTAAATATCATTATTTCTATCATAAATGGCATGTATGAGGCCTACATGCAAAACCATGACAGAGTATGTCTAAAAACATCATTACACACATATACCAAATAAGGCAAGTCCAATACTGTAACTGTCGCAAGCAACCATTTCAACAGTTCATAGAGCTCCAGGTGAGTTAATGTGAAGGTTTAGGGAACAGCACATTGAGACAATGTATTGCAATAGGCTATTAGAAATTATGGTTGTTTTGTTGTTCTGTTGTTTTCAGAAACAGAAATTAAAGGAATGAAAACAGAATAGAATGATCTGATTTTCATTTCAAAACCCACAAACGTTTTTCCTGGTCAGAAACGGCAGATACAACTTTTATAAAGGACTTGATTTTCCTTCTGGCCTTTGTAAAACATAAAATAAAATAGTTAACTAATGTATGAACTGTAGCACTCAGGAATACAAAGGTGTAGCCTATTTTAGCCTTCTTATTCCACACAGGAGAGTGGATTAGTAAAATGGTCTTTGAACATATTTTCTATCAGCAATAAAGTGTACTATTACTACTATTATTAAATAATGAAATAGCTTCAGTTCAAGGCTAAAGATTCAAGTTTCATTTATTTAGCATTTTACAACACAGGGTTGCACAACAAAATGCAAGCTGTAGTCCCTTCATGCTAAACACAAAAACAAAACAAATAAAACAAACAAACAAATAAAAAATATTTATGGTGGAGTGCAGAGGATGAATTTAGAAGTCTCACAGAGGAAAGAAGCTGCTCTGGAGTCTGGTGGTACAGCAGTGGATACTTCTGTATCTCTTGGCAGACAACAGTAGGATGAACAGGCTGTGGCTGGGATGGGTACTGTCTTTTAGTATCCTTTGGGCTCTGAGCAGGCACCTCACCAATGTCACTAATGCTTGGTAGATGGGTGTCAATAATGTTCTGGACGGTTTTAATATCATCCGCTGCAGAGCCCTCCTGTCCTGGGTACTAACCATGACAGTTTGTATTGTTTCCAGTCCGGATGCTTTCTATTGCTCCTCTGTAAAAGTCGACGAGAACTTGGCATGGAATGGAATATTATTTTGTACACAACAATGGGCCTTCTCACTGTGTTGGTTTACCTCAGCATGCAGTTGTTCCTCCAAGCCTTGTTCAATACCAATCAGCCATGTTGTTAAAGTGAACCTCAACAATACCAATCAGTATGCTGCAAACTCCAGCAGCACCACATATTGGCTGCTGTGTGCCTTTGTCTTTGATAGGAGATAGGAGGCACACTACTCTAACATGATTACCCTCACTACCGCCCCCCACCAACCCTTTTACTACAGTAAATTACAGAGGGGACAACCTATCCATGTAATTATTTGTATGCTGCCCACACGGTCCAATTTGCACAGAGACAGGGCTCGGGCCCTCCAGGAGACCTTACATGTAATATGCTGATTGTTCATCAGCTGCTCCGCTCAAAATAGATTGAAGAGACATTTTGTCCTTGAATGACCAAATGAGCATTACCCATAGTGGATTTAATAATGAATTCAGAAGCTGTAGTGCAATGACAAATCTGTTCGGAGGGCTGTTTCACCAGAATGATTAATTTAACACAGGTACTAGATAACATCCTTTCACAAGCTATCTGTGATGAAAGGTGAAAATGCTCTCAAACACACAATAAGAGGTTGATGATAATGGGTCCATTTTTCTCTCATACGTGGACGTCAATAATGCCATGTGATGTCCACAGACTAACATCAGCTGGGGTGAAAAAAAGAAGGAGAAAAAGAAAGCTTCTATCTTGAGCAAGAGAGCCACAAATGAGAGCTGCAATATTACCAAGGACGTTGCACTCCCACTCATCAACCAATAAGAAGTTGTTCCATTAGGAAAGACATTTCAGATTCAGTCCATTAGAGAGCCAGGGGAACAGCAAGACTTCCATCCCACTATCAATACACATAATGAGCAAAGGACAATAACACCCCTCAAACACACTGCATCAAAACACACTGTCATTGTTGCTGTTGAAGTTCCAGAATGATATTGTTGCTGTTGCTTCCACCATCCTGCAAATGTCCTTTGTCTATCAGGTCCAAGTTGAATGCTGAAGAGGTATTTTGCTTGTTTGTTTCTCTAAAACAGTAATGTGTTGTTTTTGTACCTGTCTGTATCCTCACAGACATACTTGCAAACACAATATAACGAGCACAATGGATAATAGAAACGTTATACTTACACCACATGTTCCTGTTATACTGTGTTATAGTGTGATTAGATTTCAGAGCTGTTTGCTGCAACATTTGCATAATAGTGAGGATTTGGGTTTTCTTGAAACTGTAATAATACTAAAATAAATAAAGTTTTTATGGTCGAGTTCACATTAATACCATTAATGTATGATGTAAATACAATTATGCTGATTAATGCGTAATGCATTATTGGCATAACTGATATAACATGTAAAGGATAATTTTGGTTAATTATCCTTGGGGGAGGGGGAGATCTTTCCCAGCTGACATTGAGCAAGGCGGGGTACAGTTGGGTTGATAGTCAATCACAGGCTGACACATAGAGACGGACAACCATCATCATAATTTACTGTGGCCTTTCTTTTCTGTGCTTTAAGACCCTCAAACCTTTCACGCTTACATTCATTCCTACTGGCAATTTAGTGCTGCCAATTAGTTTAGCCAGATGTTCAAAGTCAAAGTGAGTCTACCTGAAATTTCACTAACAATCCCTCATTGCTCAGGAAAACTGTGTACACACAACTACATTAAGTGTGGTAGCTGAACCAGCCCATCAGTCTTTAAACTGTGATGGGTGTTTAGTACCGATAATAATTGTTGTCAGATGTTAGCAAAGTTGTCTAAGCTCAGACTGAGAGACAATTTAACCCTATTTATGAGGAAAAGAAATCACATTACACAGCCAAAGTCTGGAAGAATGGGCAGTAACAGTGTTTTTCCCCTAATGTCACTTGATCCATGAGATAAAACATGGAATATTCACTTTATATTGTGATGAGTGGGAGGTATAATTGAAAGAAAGAGATAGGATCCTGTAAGATGAGTATGGCGAAACAAAAGATGAGGCTTTTAATAAATCAATACACATATGATGTCATGGCGCAACAGAGGATTGCTTTATATCTCATTACCCCACTCTCCGTGCAATAGGGACACTAGCTAATGATCCAACCCCCCCCNACACACACACACACACACACACCTCTTCTGATAGAAAGCCAATACGAGCTCAAAAGAAACAATGGGTCATTGCTGACCTTGTTCTGCGCTCCAATCCACTGACCACACATCACTCTGCTGGCTGCTGAGGCTAATATATTCTGGACAAAACAGAAAGCACAAACACTTGGGGAAAAAACTAAACAGACAGAGCCAATGTGAAGATTAAAAAAACACTACTGAGGGCCCTCACAGCAACATCCACTGTGGGGTAATAACACATCTGCATTAACAAGATGACATCTGACAAAATTAGTATTCATAAATCATGTTCCCATTTCCATATGGGAATGCTGATGTGCTTCTCTCATGTCCCATGGTACACTCAGTAATGAAGATGGAGGAAATATTCTGAGAGCTTCAAAAGTCCTTGCAGAAGTAGTGCCAAAGTAACTCAACATAGCTTGTACTCTGCATAGCTTGTCATTCGACACTCATGTAGTGGGGCTCCCCACTTTCTTTTCCTGTGAATGCATCTTTATCAGAGAAATTCAGAAGAGATGAGGAAAGCGTTGAACTGGGTGACCTCTGTCACTGTGGGCACCAATCAAGATCACCAAGGTCACTCAGTCAATGCCGGCCGTCTGTACAAACAAGCACCCTATACCTGTACACAAGAGTGGAGTGGGAGTGAGAGGAGTCATTGTCTCACTGTAGTCAACAGACATAGCCTTGCCATTTGAGTGACAATGATTTCTCCCACTTGTTTCTTTTTTAATGAGGAGGCAGAAAGCGAACACAGGAGGAGAAGCATCCCAGTCGAAGCTCAGTTGTCTGTCAAGAGGAGGCCATTAGTCGTCTGAGTCTGAGACAAACAGGTATGTGCATTTAATGCGTATGCTTGTTTATTGACCGTGTGTTTGGCCATTTATAAGCTGGAATAAAGATTTATTTTCAGTGTTTTTTAGCATTAATGTTGCTTTATAAAAAGGAGTAATTAAAAAAACGGACAGAAGAGAGTTTGTGTGATGCTGCTGCTATGTTTAAACAGCATGATCACAGCTCATACATCACATTATTGTTTACAAGCGACACCTAGCCTGCTGGCTCTGGCTACATTCACCTTCAGTTAAATCTGATCCATCCAAAGTCTTTTTTTTTATACCACAAAGAATATCTATATATATCTATATACTGAAATTAAAATTGAATTGAGCCCCATCGCTACTAGTGTGTCATTTCATCAGTCCTAAGTCATCAGTGCTATCACACTATGTGAGGTGGTGGCAGAGGCCTAATTTAAATGCCATCAGACATCCGTATGTCATCCGGATCTGCCATCGCTTCATCAGTCACCACCCAGGAGGCTAATTTAGCTTATTTAAATTTGATAGTGGGCAGCCATGAAGGCTAACAAATGGCTAAAGTCAGGGTATAATCCTTTGCCTTATAAACAATCACAGGCAGAAGCAGCGATGTAGCCTCTACAAGCATTACATTACATTACATACAGACAATGTTTCATTATTGTATGATGGCACAATTTTAACTGCCATGTTGAAAGCTAGACATTTTCTGTCAAATGAAACTTTGCCACAAGCAGGCTGACAAAGACACGGAGTAATTCAGTGCCTCCTTCAACACCTCATTGTTATGTGTATCAGCAGCTATGGACACACACCTGGGCTTTCCGGAGCCAACGCCTGTTTTCCAAGCAACACTGGATAATTAAATGCAATCACAGGAGTCTGTGCTTTCTTGCACACAATCCTGACAGCCTCAGCATTAAGTGTACGGTATGTCTGGGGCCAGTTATAAATGTACCCTTTCTGTCCAGAGGTACAGAAACAATGGAAGAAACAAAACAGCATCAAATTGGGAGACAGTGAGAAAGAGCAAGAGAAAAGAGGCGTGACAGCTCGCCAGAGCTGGTGAAACAGCTCTCTTCTGTCTCTTTTGTCTTGGTGGTAATCTGCATTCCAGAAAGACGCTCTGCTGAAGTGCATCTCATGCAAATGAGCATGTTTAAAAGACACTGGGGCCACCATGGCACATTCTTTTCCTGAAATGCAATCAAAAAAGTAGCCTTGGATTGTGTTCCTATTCATTTAGCCTGCTTCGCTGTTTTTTTCATTAGCAGCGTCTGCTTTTGTTGCTTTCCTCCCCAGCTCTTGTCTCCTTGTTTTCCTACACACTGTGCATGAGCGCACAAAGAATTGCCACACACACTGGTACATCAAACTCAAAACTCAGCTCACAGGTTAGGGGTTGCAATGTAACCACAATTCCCCCCTGTTATGGATTTTTCAAACACTTAGAATAGAAAGTGAAGCTTGGAGAAGCAGTTGTTTTCTGCAGATATTTCTTTCAAAATGTGCAAGTAAAATGACTGAAGCCCTGTCATAGGCATAATCAAATAGATCTTACCTAGCATTGAATCCAATTTTATAGTTATTTTTGCAGCATTATTAAACCATTAATCTGAAACAACAGTATAATGGATAAGGACTGACAGCCTCTACCAACCTCTACACTGCATTTTGCATTGCAAGAAATCTTCTACATTGCTTTACAGCACATATGAAGGCTGTTTTACAGAACAAAATTTTTTTTTTCTTTGCAGTAGTAGGTAAAATGTTTAACCTTAATTCAAACTGGAGAAACACTAAATTATATTACATGTATCCCCTTAAAATAATAGGTTAGAACTGTCAGTTCTGTCCTAAGGAACACCAGCATTTCTTTATAAATCTGCACCAATTTGTTGTTTGAACACTTGAAATGGTGAATGAGCTTTTCTTAGCACTGAGCCTTTTGGTCTCTCCAGAAGGGTCAGTGTCAGTGGTGATAGTTTATATCCCTCTCACCCCTCACTGCCAAGTGTAAAAAGTGTCTGTTAAAGCCCAACATCCCATCTGCCCTCACCTGTCAGGAGAGGGGACTCAGGTCTCAGAGCTGGTGGTCGCCTCAAGGTTTCAGTCCAAATCCATCAATTGAACTCCTCTATACAGCACGGTGGATGGGCAGTTGGCTGAACACATAGCTTTACATAGGCTTGATTTATGCCACCATTCTGGCAAGTGTCAAGGCAGTGACAGGACACAAAGAGATTTACAAAGACAAAGGGGGGATGCTGAGCCGCTGCTGTAGATAAATGCAAACAGCTCAAAGAGGTTTGGGGGTCTTAAAGCGGAGAAAAGAAACGCCACAGTAAATTATGGTGATGAAAAATGTTGATTCAGAATTGGAGCTCTGCTCAAGAGTGCAGTGACATTTACAAAGTCACTGATGAGTTTCCCTTTAATATAAGAGTTTGATATCATTAAGAGCGCAGCATTAAAGAGACATTCATTTCACAACAATTAATTTAAGACAACATGGCAAAGACATTTTTTCAGGAAACTTAATACATTCCCATGCTTTGAGTTTCATGTGTTTTAGAGTTTCTTTGATTAGCAAACTAGCATTAGCATTAGAATAACCCACAGGTGAAATCACTTCAGTCATACAATTGAGGACTATTTGTCTCATGTACAAAGCAAGAGAGGTCTGAAATAGAAAATCCACTAAATTCCAGCCAATCATCCATGTGAAATAATAAGAATTAGAAAGAACATAATTAAATCATAATTACCACCCTGAAACTGAAAACAGTGCCTTAAAGCTTTGTTTAAGATTTATTTTATTTTTGGACTGACCAGGTTATGGGCATGAACATGCCCGTTGCAGTCCTTTATTGATGATACATGAGTGGTTTACTCATACCTACTTGACAATAGCCAGGGTGGTTTCACATCAGCAAGAATTCATTTTCAAATTTCAAAGGATTTTTAGCATCAAGGTCCCACGCATGTAGAAGCTCAAAGACAACATGTGAATCCGCAAACCCAGTCTGCTTTTCTATGTACACACAATCTACACACAAATCTGTTGAGACTATTGAGTATTGCAGATCATGGTGCAGGGAATGATGGAGTAAAACATGTGAATACAATGTTTTTGAGATTAAAGAAAGGAATCACTGTGAAAAGCATTCAAATGTCTGATGTTAAATATGCAGTTTACCCATCCAAGAAACATTAACAGATAACCCTCATTAAGCCAAATGAGAACAAGAGTATCAGCTCTTGTTGAGTCGTTTTTAAAGGAATTATTCATCCTAACTTGGCAGTGGGTAAAGCAGGTCAGATATAATTCAGTCTAGCTCATGTAAAACTGTGTGCAATACTGCCAGAAATGAATATTCTACTGTTTTTTCCTCTTACTAATCAAGCTCTCATTTCATTATGTCCCTTTTGCACCTACAAGACACACGTTCAGGGATTGAAATGCAAATTGTTCGGTGGAATGAAATCATAAATTGTTGGTGGGGTGAAATAATATTCCATCCCTCCAGGCGTTGAGGCAAACCAGAAAGAAAAACAAGCTGAGTTCTTTTTTTTTTTTTTTGCTTTCTTCCATTTACCAACAAATTCACATACCACCCACACAGCCTTTAGTGCTGACATCCTGATATAATTTGGATTCTAATTAGAGGTGTCCCCGACTAAGAATTTACATAGTCGAATCCAATTAGTCAAGTCTTGCCTATAGTCGACTGATGTCGACGATCAGTG
>NTHP01000737.1:91141-102131 GCA_003416845.1 Oplegnathus fasciatus
TTTTTTTGGGTTTTTTTTTGCTCATTGATCCATATTATCATTTGCGACATTGGCTTCCGTTTTTTCCACACCAGACAAAAGAGCTGAAACACAATTTGTCGTCTTGACTTAGGAATTTGTTTTATAATAGGACGTGTTCCATCCATTTTCTCACTCATTATTTGAAAAGTCTGCATTATAGTGACCTTATAACGATAATAATAGGGCTGTCCTGAATACCATTTTTGGGGCTTCGAAGCTTCCATGAGAATTACCGGGGGGATGCATGGTTGTGGCTCGTTTCAAAGGTTATGTAACCACTGTTCCTACGGTGCCAAGTGTACATTATTTAACTACATCATCATAAACTTTTACCTTTTTAGCTGTTCCAAAACATGAAACGATGTTTTTCTGCCTTTCTTGTTTATTAGCTAGCTTTAAACTGGAGAGGAAATAATTTAATTCACTCAAAGGCAACCACTGGCAACTTTTAAGGTGGAATGTTTGGTTTCTTCAGGCTAATTCAATTGGCTTTAGCCTGGCTCGTCAGTTAGCTGGTAACTAGCCTCTGCTGCCCGGGCAAACTCTGCTTTGAAGAATGGTCAGGAGACGTCGTGGTAACGTTGCATAAAACAGGTGTTTTATACAATACATGACCCTTTTCACAACCGCTTTACTTGCTTTCCTTAGCCTCCAGATCTTTCTGAAATCTACAGAGTTCCAGGCCAACATTTGGTAATGCCTGCAGAGGGCAAAAAAGAGAGAAAAACAAAGACACTGTACTGATACACTATTCATGCACAGGAAAAGGATAGGGGGACTTGAAAGGAAAAAAGACTCAACTTGGAGTCATTGGAGAGGGTCATTTGATATTATTTCTCTATGTAAAATTACCTGAAAGCTATCAGCTCTCACTTCCCTTTTCTCTCCCTTCCTCAACTACACACACTGCTACCATTTTCCACTACAGAAAGATGCTGGCAAGAAAATAGAGCCAGATAAAAAAGTGGAAGACTATTTGCTGCATTGGGAAAAAGTGCATTTAGATCTCAAATTAAGAGCATGTTACTATGAATGTACCGGAGACATAGCTGCTGCTGGGAAGGATGAGCTAAGGAGCTCGTCTCATTGGCTGCTGGGACTCCAATCGATATGTGTCTGCTTCAGAAGCATCAGTCTGAAAGCATTAGGCTGATAATATGAACATAGGAGTGTTCAGTAAATGGTGGCCAGTTGTCACTTACTGTCATTAAAGTTTCAGTGTGGAACTTTCTGCAACTTTTCTCTTCGGCTCAGGGAATGCACTGTGCTTATGTTCAAAACACATTTATTTAGATATAATCAGTCGTGAAGAGGTGAGAAAGTAAAAGGCTACACTATGGCCTCCAGTTGTTGTATCATGAGGTAAACAAGCCAAATGTGAGCAATAATTATACTTTCAGAAAATAGTTTGGAGTTATCACGCTGTGATTTTAAACGATCATATCATCTTATAAAGCTGAGCAAAGTGAAATTACTGGCTTGTATCCCTAAAGGAGAATGACCAACTTGTCCGTCTGTAATTGCTGATAAATATTCTTGTCCTCTCGGTTAATGACAGTGATAGAACTAGAGATAATGATAGAGATGTACATAACGCAGCATGATTTGTATCATTTAGTACATGAAATACATTAACAGGATTCATATTAATGCAGCCGAGAACTAAATGCAAATTAGACAACTTAATTACCTTTTCAAAGGTGCATTGTGCACCTTGTGTTCAGAAAATAGGTCCATATTGGGGTGAAACTGAGTACAATGAGAGTTTCACCGGAGAGAGAGGAGGATGATTTTGGCATAAACAAGACTGTCTTTGTCTGCAATCTTACACCTTATTGTGGGGTGACTTATACTATTGTATCACTTGCCTACACACACCTCTCGTTTTTTACACCCTAAGCAAATCGGTAATATTTGCTGGCAGGATGATAATAATAAATGATACATCACATCTGTGAACAAGTTGCCACCCGCAGAGACCTGAATGGAGAATTGATGCAGCCCAGTCTGCCACCACATGCCTGACATGTTCCAGCATCAACAGGAAGAACTGACCTGACAAAAGGAAGCCTCTGACCACTCAGTCTGCACACAAACACACACTCTAGCCCACATTTCTCAAGCATCAACCACCACACATTGACACACGCTCACACACACACACACACACACACAGACACACTTTATAATACACAACCTTTTGTTGAGCCTCTGGGCTTACCCATTGCTCTGCAGAGGTATAAGTAACATCCAAATCTATATTGATAGCTGTAATCTCTCTCACCCAAAGCCCTCAATAAAGTCTAGCAGCCCTGACATCCCCATGGTTTAGCAATTATAATGGGGCCATAAACGGTGTGATTTCCAAAGGAAGAACTAGAGGGAAGAAGGAACATGTCCTTCTTTCCTTCTCCTAAGAGGCAACTTTTTTATATATTACATCCGTGTGCGTGCTGTTCGATATAATTAGAGCATTATTCCTGTGCCCTGAGGATAAAATTAAAGAAGTTCATGATACTTAAAGGATCATCTTGTTGATGCTATGTGATAAAATTCACTGACAATAGTTACGTACTACAGTCAGAAATGGAGAGGAAGAGGCAACCTGCAGAGTTGTTGAAATCTTTGGACTACTTTGTGGTTATGGATTGCAGGCAGTTGTGAAATCAAAAGGTCAGTAAAATCACAGTTTCACTGACTTCCTGCACGCGGCTCAAGCATAACTTTTTATAATCACGTTCTCCCTCTCTTCAGACCTGAACCTGCTGGAAGCGATAACTAACACGTCTCTGAAACTCCTATGATGCCCTATTAAGTAACAGATCTGAAGTGTCAGCAGCCTTTGGACCGTGATGGATAATGCTAGACCTCTGTAGTTTCAGAAATCTCAAAAAAAGCTGCCACTTTTATTCTCTCATAATGCACCACAATCGAACCCACATTTGGAGAAGAAGTGTCAAGGTGCCTTTCCATGCCACTGAATAATACAGTGCCTTTGAAAACAAGTGAACAACTGTGGTTTCTGAAAATGTCATTAGTGGCAAGAAAAAAACACACATTACACCTGAATTTCCACTGCAGCATTCGTGGTTTTGTCACATTTACAAAGAGAAAAAGTTACAGTAAAGACATTATCTATGATTTAGGTATTATGTCACTGTAACATACCATTCCCATATACAGTATGTGGCACATGCATACATTTAAACAAATGTTCACCAACAAAATGAACTCTGGGCCATGAATAACAACTCAAAGTCAGCATGAACTGTTTCAGGAAGGAAACTCTGTGATAATTTGTTTTCAAAGAAGCTTGTAAGTTATTCATCATCAGTCACACAGTATAACCATTCTGTGTAAACAATTACTCAAAATGTTGCCTCCAATTAGAGTTCCTTTGCCAGACTGCTTAATGTTAATTTTAAAAATGACCTGTCTTCCTCCAAGCAGATTGCTGCATAAAAACCCTCCCATCCCAATCTCTCACAAAAACAAGAACAACGATGCAAATGTGTGATAATGGAGAAGTTGTCCTTTTAACTCACTTCACTGTGCCTCTGAGATCCTTACTGTGAATGTGTGCTGCATATAATGTCTCTTCCTCCCACAGTTAAGTAGTGTTGTTACTGCACAGGTTCATGCATTAAATGAAGAAGGGCACTGCTGGGAGAGAAAAGAAATCAGCCAAGCAATTATCCACACAGATGTTTTACCAGGAAGTATTCAACAATGGTAATCGAGTGTTGAAACTACATAAATACTCTCAATCTTTTCAAAGTTCATAAAGTATTATTACCCTTTCGGCTGATGTTGTTGGCACAATACTTGTACCACGAAGAACTGTCCCCAAAAACATCAGTAATCATAAGAACTTATATGATTTATGATTCACAGACTTACTAGATGTGATGCACTTCACCTCACTGAGAGCCCAGAACTTGAATGTTGCTACAAACTGAGTTCTTGTTTTCTAGGCTATTAAAAATTGTTGAATTAAATAAATAAGTATACATGAATGAAAAAAAATCTCTGTTTCTTTTATGATTTCTCAAATGCCTTTTAGGAGAGTTATTTTTTCCAGTATGTGTTTCATGCTGTCCCTGCCTTACTGAAGGTTAATTGACGGCCTGCTGAGAAAGAAAATGCCCAATAAAGGTCAGTCTTGCTTTCTGCAGAATGATCCTTCCAGATGTTATGGAAAGGTCAGGCTCTTATCTTTAAAAGAGGGACTAAGTGGCCAAGATAAAAGAAATAAATTAGATACGCAGCTTGAGTGTGGACAATGAAGGTGCTACAAAAAAACATTAGTAAAGACGGGAGCCAAATAGAAGCGTAAAAGATTAAGCATTTCTTTTGCGGGAAGTCAGTGTTTTGACTGTTTTATTCCTCTCTGCATACCTTGCAGTGTTACAGTTTTGTTAAATCCAATCTAGAAGTGACTCCATGCAGAGGTTGCTTTCCATAAAGCCCCTTTACATCTTACAATGACATTATTGCTATATCTGACCAGAAAAGAGTTGACTGTGACTCACTCTTAGGAGACAGTGTTGACTCCTAGTTAGTGACAGACAAAATGCAGAACAATCAGCTCTCTGACTGACTTCTTGCTTTTTGTGCAAATGCTGGAAACTAGCGAAAATAATTGGTTCTTTTTCACTTTGCTCACTTGAGGCAACACTACAAGGTAGTGTGTGTGTGTGTGTGTGTGTGTGTGTGTGCACGGCCGTTGTATATGAAGTCTCTTTACAATCATGTCTGAATTGTAAATGAGTGCTTAGTAGGTCAGGGAGCAGTGTCACTCATCCCTTTCAGTTCTTCAGAGTTTCCCCTCATTTCACAGACCCCAAGTCACCTTGATAGAAGATTTTCCTCACTTTGTGCTATATATATTTGTGTGCTCCTCATTCATGTGTAACACACTTTCTTTCTGCAAGTTTTGTTTTGTTTGTACTAGAGTTACTTTTTTGGTGCACTTGTACTTTGTCTCTGTGCCACTGTTAGCTGCTAATCCTCTCACCTGTGTCTTGCAAGCTGTGTGAGCTCTGCTGCCAGGACTATCTAGAGGATATGTGTTCTCAGCAAGAATGTGACTTCCACTTCTCCACAAACACAAAGCTGTTTGTGCAGCCTACCTCAGACCTGGCACACTACAAGTGGTGGCTCATCCCTTTTTGCGATACAGTCACACTGCAGCTGAATGTGTCCCAAATCTGATTGTTTCCCTCACATCACACAGATTGGATTACATTTCTAGGCAACTTCAATGTACTTTAAAGCTCAAATCATGCATAGCACCTTAGTACTTGCAGCCCAAATTCTCCCTACAGTCTAGAGGATCTGATTAGATTTTGGAACACCTTGCAGCGTATTTTTGCATATAAATGAAAAAACAAACAAGCAAAAAGACAAGTTGTGTTAGCAATTAACAGTGCACTGAAACAGATACAGATGTCACTTTCTGGTTTTCCTTATAAGGGAGACAAACACTGACACACAAGGACTATGCTAACCCTATCCATGCATCCACAATATTGCCATATTGCTAAAAGATTGAGTGATAAACTTCGGAACAATCTTTTAGCAACTCCAACGAGACAAAACACAATCCAGGGTTTGCATGGTTTAGCATCCAAATTAGTTCTGTAAAAAAATCATGTAATTATGTACCACACAGCTGCTACTGCTCTTATTTTCCTATATTATTTGTAGCATTCAGTGACCATGTGCCAAAGTATATGCAAAACCTTGAACCAATGACTCAGTGTCTTGTCCAAATTTAAGAGATTAAGAAACCATAAAACTGATCAGCTCCTATGAGATTTGAGCCTCTGCCTAGCTACCTTGGGGTTAATGGTTCTGTATTATAAATCACAATTGTTTCAATGTCTCATCTTCCTGTATTTCTTCATTCCCTTGTCTAAACCCAGGTGTCCTGAGGTCCTCTTTTCTGCTATTTAAAATCTGTCACTTAAAATCCTCCAACACCGACAGAGATCAAGCCCATTCCAGCCACCCTGCAGACAAAAACGAGGTTGAAGCAAATGTTTTTCTTCATAATCTGGCTGCTTCCAACAAATGGCTCTCAGAATTCATGCTAACCTCATTACCTCCTATCATAAACATCCAATTTCCTGTCCTCTCGGGAGAGCGCAAATCTCTTGGGCTTCTCTCACAGCTCCAGTTCTCCAGATGCTGCAGATGAGTTCTCATCGACACCAGAGACTCTTTCATGTACGTGTTGTGTGCATATGCGAGTACTCTTCTTCCAATAAATCTTTTGATTGCCTCACTTTGTTCCACACTGATGGGGAAGCACTTTACCGTTGGATTTGCATTTGCAGATTAGGTCTCCACTGAAAAAGCCATGATTTGTCCTAGATCCTGCCTCATTTTTATGTTAATGTGTTGTGGGCCGTAATTTCTGAAGACGACTTGAAGAAAGTCCTGCAATGATGACAGAAATTTTCCATCTGCTGTACATTATTAGCATGCAGTGGTAAATGTTTTATAAGAGAAATGCAAAGCCTAAACTTCCATTGTGTTTGATGTTTCTGCTTTGTGCAGGTTTCAAACCATGAATCTGACAGCTGCATGCCACAGCTGTTCCACACTACTGTACATCTTATCACATTACTGTTTGTGCATGGGTGGAGGGTATTATCAATAAGAAAGGGATTGCCGAGATAAAATCAGTGAAAGGCTTTCATGGTTCTGTACAGATGTGGGTGCATTTCCTGGCATAGAAGCAATCCTGCAAGGAACGTTAGATTAATAGTCAGCAACATCATTGCAACGTCATTTTAATAGTAAGGGTCATTCATTGTAGAAAAATTCAAAGAAACTGTGAAATAATGCCAGCATAAAATATATGTCACTGAAGGTTATGAAGTTTTTGCATAGAGTGACTTTTTAGACTGCACATATGAAGAAAAACTATTTTATGATGAACTATTTTATAACTTTACAGTTACAAAATAAAAACCTGGTGAAAGTATTGTATTGAAAACATGTTGTTTTGTGCAATTAGTTCTGTGCGTTACATTGGCTGATAACTGGGGGAGTGAAGCCGGGCAGACACTAAGTATTAAGCCTAATTTTAACCCTGAATTGGTCACCCCCGACTAATTTTACCATTTATTATCACTGGACAAAACCAACTGAGGGTTCCATGCTTACGTTCAGTCTGTACATTGTGAGCATAAAAGTCGCAGGTTCTGGTCGTGAAGAAAGGCTGATTAAAACATGTAGTGTTTTAATTGTGCATTGATCTTATTTTTTTTCATATTTGTAATCTTGGATGTAAGGAACATCAAAAAGAGGAATTTTTTTTGGTTTGTTTTTTAGATAGATTAGTAGGTCAGGGAGCAGTGTCACTCATTGATAGATACATAGATAGAACATGTTAACATCTTGCCAGTCATATCATCTAATTTAGCATCTGGTGAAATTAAAGGCATTTCGCACCCATTAACTACTTCATCCTGTACTCCAAGACAGAGACAGACAGCAAGACCTCTGTTTGTTCATTACTCTGTCTGGGGAGGGGTGCACTCATATCTCACTTGTTAGTGCCAATTAGGAAGAGTTTGGTGAGGCTGGGACAGGTGGTTACTTAGTGTATCGTGTGTGCATGCAGACATACGAGCAATGAAGTTGAAAGAAAATCTGATGTGATGACATCTTCTAATCACGTCAGTATGAGACTCATGTTTCACTTTTGGCTTTCCCTGGATGCCTGCATCTTGTTGTACACAGCCTTATTAATTTTTCCCCTAATCCTCTGACAGTAGCCCGCTCCTTCAGCACAAACTCAATGAGCCCTTCACTGCCGCCTTGCTTACGTAGAAAGATGGCTCAAGGCCCTTCAAGTCTTTCTGCTGTGATAGGCTCTTTCATGGAGTGAAGGTTGCTGGTTTCTATGTGCACTCAGAATGCAGAACACAATGGTAAAGAACAATCTGTGATCTCCAGTTCAATATGTCAACCTCCAATAAACAGGTAAACAAATACAGAGTATATCAGAAAGACTTGTGCAATGCCATACCCCTGCTGTTATCTTTGAATTGAAGTTTTTATTCTGTCAATTTCAGGGAATATTTCTTTGTCTAGGTAAAAATCAGACTGATGAACTACTGCCAACTTCTCTTTCGATTTAATAAAATTGATGAAGGTGATTAGGAGCAGGAAGGGACATAGAGAATGTCATAGCAAGCTCTGAAAACATGAACAGTGAACACAAGTCATCTGAAGCAGGGACACTGTTACACTGTTCATTCTGCACTAGAGTAGCTCTGATTGTAGCACTAGCATTCCACTCTGATCCAAAATGCACTGCCAAAGTATTTAGTCTTATTGGTCACAGGTGGCACCATGTAGGAGTTTCAGCCCTGGTGCAATAGACTTTCTCCTCTCTCAGCTTTGATCTCTTCATCTCCACCAACAACAAATAGAATCTGATACAAAGGAACCAACATTCTGTCAAAGTGCTCTGTTTAAGAGCGCTCACTCTCTCACTCTGACTCAATCACTCATACATACAGGTACAGTATACCACATAGGCACACACTCAACACATAAAGGCTACGACCAAATGTGGGCTGATTGTGAATTCATAGCACTTAATATTACAGTGGTGATATTTAACATGGAATTAAAAGAGACTATTTATAGTTTGTACATACAGTACATTAGAAAGAAAATATATACATTTTAATTATGAGGAAATAGTCCACAGTGCATAATAATACCTGCAGTTTAGAGATGTTTCCGTAACCCATTTGCACCCAACGACCAGAGGTGGAGGTAACGAATTACAAGTACTCAGGTTACTGTAATTGAGTAGCTTTTTCGTGTACTTTTTCAAAGTCAGTAATTTTACTTTTACTCAAGTATGGTTTAAATGAAGTAAAGTAGTTCGCTACATTTGTACATCCATCTGTTACTGAGTAAAATATTTATTTATTTTTGGTTTAAATGATCAATGTAGTCAAGATCAACGGCGAGCAAGAAAAAAAACTGACTTGGAATGAAAGAATGAACAAAACTGCTCCTTGTAGTTTCTGAGATAAAGCCATTTTCTTATCATAATATATTTAGTCTTTGGGGACATGGGACTACTGTTTTTTTTAAAAAATGGTAGAAAATGTCCTAGAACAAGCAATAAAAATGATTTCTATTATTTTCAGTACACACATGCGAGGGGTATATATTCCATATAAATAAAAGCTGTACAGAACTGTTATTAGTCATACAGCAGGTGAAAACATTCACTTGAGGAGCCATTCTCCATTAGTTTCAATGGGTTTCAATGCATTCTCAGGAAGTATGTCTGTTTGCTTTTATTAAACCTCAGATCTTGCTTTTTTGAGATAACTACTGAGTCTCATATACATATAGGAACCTCTCTCTCTCTCACATACACACGTGCACACACACACACACAAAGAAGAAGGCGTGGAATTCAGTCGCCTCTCCACTGAATTTCTGCAAATTTATGATTTTAATTCAATTATTATATCGAAATGATAACATGACTACGAGACACTCATCAGGATAGGGAAATGGTCTCACAGCTTTGTGGACTCTCCTCCTGCCGACTCTGCTGCCTGGCCGGTTGAGGTTTTCAAACGTAAACATGGGAGTAAACATCGAGGAAAAGGTGGAGGGGACAAAGACCAGCTACAACCCCGACCACAAAGACAATCAAGACCATCTCTGTATCCATCTCTGCATCCATCTCAACATCGAAGGAGGAAACACAGAGGCAAATGTGGAGGGATTACATACCAGCTAAAATCCAGGCCGCATTGATCTTTGCTGCCAAGCATCCTGCTAGCCAATGTAGGATAATAAAGGCGTTGGATAATAAACTGGGCGACCTCCATGCCCACATCAGTTTCCAACAGGATATCAGGAACTGTTATGTCCTTTGTTTCACCAAAACCTGGCTAAATCCTGGAATGGGCTACAGAATGGCTACAGAACAGAATCTCTACCCGCATTCGGGAAGAGCGACCACGTGGCCATCTTGCTGAGGTAAGTATGTAAACAAACATTAAAGTAGTGAGCTGGCGCTGTGGGAGACGGCTGCCTCTCCAGTAGCTCTCCAGTTTTAAGCTCTTTTAACCTATTTTAACCCCTTTTTTCTACTTTTTTACTCTTCTTGCGGAGAGTTTGTGTGCTTTTTTATATATCCTATGGATATTTCTAACTTTAAAATGCAACCAAGAGCCACTTTTCTCAATTACTCAAGAGAGGAACTGCTGGCTCTGCGCACAAAGGGACGAGCCGGGACACGACACCCCATCCCGGCGGAGCTGAGGAGGAGACCCAGGGGCTGTAAGGCTGGGGCTAAGCTAAAGGCTGAGCTAGCGGAGAATCGGAGGCGCTACAAGCCATTGATTCCCTCCGTAATCATGGGGAATGTGAACTCACTGCCTAACAAGATCGACGAGCTGTCCGCGCTGAACAACCAGCGGATCTACTGTTAGAGCAGCTTGTTCATCTTTACGGAGACATGGCTGAACCACCTTGTACCGGACGCTAACGTGGACCTGCCTGGATTCACTGCCGTGAGAGCCGACAGAGACACTANTAAAATCCTGTGATGACCCTCAGATCAGATTTAATCGTAGATTTGTTATCATTTCATCTCACTCACCTGTGAACCTGCTGACAAGAGATTTGCTGTCTAAGCTTGGCTGTTCATTAACATTCACAAAGAAGGGATTCTCTATTCATGTCCTAACAGCAAATTCTGTTTTGTTTTTTCACACACAGTTAACTGATGCAGACACTAAAGCAGACAAAGCATCAAACTTGATCTTACAAACCATCAGTACACAACCCCATTACTTGAGTCAAAGTACACTAAGGCAAGCGGGAAAAGCAAAGGTGGGGGACTCATCATGTATGTCAACAACCGCTGGTGTAACCCAGGACATATCTCTGTAAAGACAGTCTCATGTTG
>NTHP01000737.1:110184-135128 GCA_003416845.1 Oplegnathus fasciatus
TAGCATAAAGGGACTACAACTGCATTTCGTTGTGCAACCCTGTGTTGTACAATGACAATAGATGAACCTTGAACCTTAAAGTTAAAGTTAAATAATTATATAATTATTAAATAAATAACAGTTTGAAGCAGAAATAATTTAAAAACTAGTGTACTTTTTGTATTCAAATAAATTAAATTATTTTGCCTGTAAATGTATCCTTTATTAAGGAAAAACACATTATTTGATACATTTTCATTGTGCCCCTAAAGTTCTCTATGTGCTCCTAAATTTTTCAACTTAGGAGCACATGTGCTCCTTGGGCAAAAAGTTTGCATCAAGCCCTGCACGGACGCGGTCCTTGGCTACACTGGCAAATATATTGATGATGCCCTACCGAGGATTACTGTACGGACATTCCCCAATCAGAAGCCTTGGGTTAATGGAGAAGTCTGTGCCAAACTTAAAGCATGGACCGATGCCCATAACTCAGGTGATTTGGAGGAGGACAGGAAGTCCAGGTACGCATTCCAGAGAGCCATTAGCTGCAGACAATATGGGGACAAAGTGGAGTCTTAACTACCAGGGCTCTAATACCAGGAACTTGAAACCATCACAGACTACAAAAGGAAAACCATGTCTGCATCTCTCCCAGATGAACTCAACACCTTCTATGCACGTTTTGAGAGCAACTCCCCGGCTGTGGAGATACAGAAGGCCCAGGACCCCTGTCCACCTGTAATATCCAGGGCAGATGTGTGTAGATCGTTTAAATGGATTAACACATGCAAGGCACCTGGACCGGATGGCATCCCTGGCCGAGCTCTCAATCATTGTCCGTCCCCAAAAAGTCCAACAACGATGAGACGGCCTACAGAGAGGAGGTCAGAGCCCTGACACCCAGAAGTAGGTAACTTGTATAAACATAACTTTTAGTAAGATTTGCTAAAATTGTCAGTATGTCCTGACAGTAGTACATGAGACAGATAATCTGTTAAAAAATCAGGCTCCTCTGGCTCCAACTACTGCCCCTAAGGCCATTTGCAAGAATCCACCAAATCAAAATGACCATTCAGAGCCAGGAGGAGTGTCTGATGTAGTGTCAATCACTGCTCCTGCTCACGGCGCGAGCAGCTCCCCTCCCCCATGCATGTTCTAACTCTGTTAAGCGCCGCATCTTCAGTGAGCGGACATAATGGCGGACAAACAACCACCGAACAACCAAGCAATGAGAAAACAGCCCATCCCTCCTTACATGACAAAGACAAGTAAACAGAAGAAGACCAATGAAGAAAAGCAAGCTACAAAGAAAGAATTAGACCGAGCTGCTCTGTGGGGAGGGGCTTTGGAGATGAGCTGGAGCGCAGCAGAGAGAGAGAGGGAGGGACCTGGAAGTTGTACTTTTCAAGCAAAGTCCACTCTCTTCTCAATCTTACTGACTTTTGCTTTAATTCCAATTGGACAATAGAGCAGTTTAAGAAATACAGAGCCAACATTTATCATTTTTGTAGGTTTTGTTTCACAAATCCTTGAGAAATCAATAACCATTCATGCATAACAATAAGTTCAACATTTCTAAAGTCTGCTGCAGCACGTCAACAATTTTTAATGTCCTGCCCCATCCAGGCTGTGATTGGTCGGTTCACAAAGTGACATTGATGATCGACTTTCTGAAAAGTTGACCATGTTTCAGTAAGACACTAGGGGTGGGCGGTATACCGGTATCGTCACCGTCACCGGTGTCACGTTCTGCCGCTACATGGATTTTGCAATACCGTCATTACCATGATAAATGTTTTGGCATATTAAAAATAATAATAAGGTGTTCAGTCTTCTTCAAAAGTTCAGTCTTGGTCCGAATATGTGTCTTGCTAGTTTCGTTTGAGTTCTGGTTTGCTCTTGTGGAGATATAAGAACCAGTGTCGACATTAAGCATGGCCCGATGGCCCGTGGCCACAAAAAGTTACTCTGTGGCCACCAAATACTCCATGTAGGTGACCTCCTGTGGCCACATAGTTTTATCCCCTCACTGCGAGCATTCGGCAATGCTACGTTACAGTTCCACAAACACCCCGATACCTTAGGTTAGTTAATCACTAATTTAATGCACCACCCGGCGAGCATGCTAAGTAATAAAATCTAACACACCCACGTTGTTGCGCGTCCAAAAGAGGCATACTGTGTCTGGCTAACATGCTAAATGCTAATATGCGCACGGTGGATCCTCCAAGTGATTTCTGCGTTCACTGAGAACCTTTTACCTTCAGTGAGGTGGGTGAGGCCTTTCCACTGTTTGTGACAGTAATCCCCGATGTGACTGCTGAGAGGACTGGTTACATTATTCGTTGACAATGAACGAGACTCGCAGAGTGCCGTTTAGACAGGCGAGGACAACATCAAACTCTTCAGATGCAATGTAGCGTTGTGTTGCAGAAACTGTGCAGTCTCTCCTTTGCTTTAATGTGTGTTTGTGGCTGTAGCTGCTGTGGAGTTTATATTTTGTATACAGCTCCGTGTTTCCAGCCTTTGTGATGTTTTATTCTGTTGTTGATTCTATCAGAAGTGTCAGAATATTTAACTTATGTGGATTAATAACGCTTGTTGCACCCGCTGCGGTGACCATAGACTTTTTATTTATTCTCGGTCATTTTTGTTTGATTGTCTGAGTTTTGTCCTCTTGTCTGGTTCGTTCTAATGAGGCTACGCTGAGGAAGGTATATTTATAACTGATGATCAGTTGTATTCACAGGCTGCAAAGTGCATCTATAGAAAAGGAATTTATAGTTGGTTTGGACATCAGGGCTCATGTTGCTGATGTTGTTCCACTTCTGTACAAGTTGACATTTAATGCAATTTATTTTGTAGCATAAACTTGTTCTTTAATTTAACAGTAGTATCATATATCTTAAAGCATATTTTCCATGCCCCCCCCCTTTCCCATTTAAAAATGGAGCAGTAACGTTTACTCACGTTTACATTTTAACTGACCTACTTTTTTACTTGTATCTATAAGTACATTTTTACACTAATACTTTTACTTGAGTACAATATTCCAGTACTCTTTCCATCCCTGCTCATTTGAAGTGTAATATATGGATATTTTGTATAGCAAGAGGTGTTATGTACCTGCAACTTACCATTATGGGCAAATAAGGAAAACGTTTGTCTGAAAACACTTCTTGTTGAGAGTTAGGTTTTGTCCTATATGCAACATTAATATCCTTTTCCAGTCACATGCTTGTTTACGTGATAAACTGCACTACTTGTGGTTGTTTTTAATGATGGTAACAGACGTTTTATACTCGTGCTACAATTTTGTGGCCTGTGCTACAAAACTTTCAACCTCTGTAGCACCAGTGCTATGTGAAAAAAAGTTAATGTACAGCCCTGTAAATAAATAATTATAAAAATATATCTTGATTCTGTTAATGTGTTTCATTTAGTGTCACAGTTAAGGAAGGCTGTGTTAAGTTGCGTTAAATTGCCTTTTCTATATTGTTTTTAAATGAATTTACATTTGGGCCACCAAAAATGTACTTTGTACCAAAAATTTAGGGGCTTGGTGACCCGTTGGGGCCAGTGCTTAAAATTATTAGCGTCTATGCCTGTTCATTTTCATTCCTATTTGGAGCCAATAAACACATCCCTTTTTAAATTTTTTTTTCTTTCTTAAGATATGTTCCTTTACATTGCCAATAGGGTGAAAAGAAATAGAACCATGTTTTGAGTGGAGTATCCCTTTTAATTTTGTAATACCGTGATATAATACCGTCACTGTAAAAAACAAAAATAATACCGTGATATACAATTTAGGTCATATCACCCACAAACAGTTGAACTGGTATCGCTGGGCTCACTGGGCTGCTGCCTTTGCTCCCAGTTCCCTCAGGCTCACCAGGCTGACCGACGCCAGATGATGATGATGATGATGATGATGATATTTTAAAACATTTGGCTCTATCAGCCTCAAGACTTCAACCTCTTGTCTCTCAGCTTTTCAGCACCACGTTTTTTCTCTTTTTGTTTGTCCATCTTGTTCTACTCTTTATCCAAACAACACTTAACAGAGGTGGGGAAGGGGCGGGGCCCAGGTAAAGTTAGACTGGACCGGACCGAAAGTGACTGCCTGGGAGAGAGAGGCTGACAGATGTATTACCCGACCGCAGTGGGCCGGGAGCCCACTCGCCCAGGCCAGTCAGCCACACAGCACTTGGTTATTTTTATTTAAGCGGGGACTGGGCTTATTTAAAAATGTGTATGTTTTGCATTTTATTGGCCCCAGTTGTCAAACGGTCCACCGGGAAAACTCTTGGTGTTCCTGATGGCCAGTCCGACTATGCCTGATAACACGTACAGTAGGCCTATGTGCCGGGGCTGAGCCCCAGACAGCCACGGCCCAATTTAACCCCTGTGTACAACCTTGTTCAGATGCTTCTCCCTCTCTGTGAAAACCAAAGGAAAACAATCAAAATTGAAAACCCAATTATGCTTCAATGTGTTTCACCCACACTTTTTTGCATCAGCAACATCTGAAGAGAAGTGGAAGACAGGTAAGAAGAAAATCTTTCACATTGACATAAGGGAAGTAGATGAGCAAAGATATGATTCAGACAATTTGCTGCATTTTTGTTTTCCTTGCTTCTTATAAGATAACATGATGTTGAAAAGATACCATGTGTTTTCAAGATGAATACAGCTCTCTCGTTTCTTGACCATTAGTGATTACTATGTTAGACATTACCTGTCATGGTTGAAGTTGTCCTATTTTCAAACTCACAAAAGTGGCAGTGTTTCTTAATGACATGCCAACGGTTGATGCAGTGAGTGATGAAGGAATATAGTCTTAATGGAATCTGAATAGTAATATCAGACTTCAGCATTCAGCAGCATAATAATATATTTATGTATTTCAATGCTAAGGAGCAGCTCACAGTCAATACATTAACCTCTGTGCATTATGCCTCAGTGATGGCATTAGAATTAGTTTTATGAAGTCGTCTGTCTTCTGTAGAAAAATTTACTATTTGATTTGCGTGTCAGGGTTGGTATGAGATGAAAAAGTAACGTGGGAAAATGCAAGTGTGAGAAGGTTCATAATCCTGTTAGCAAGTGTGTGGAGTAGGAGCTTGTAGCAGAGTGCATGTTGGGCAACTCCTCCAGACTGCTTCTCCAGCAGAGCTGAAAGTTTCCTGTTGATGCCAGCTTCAGCATAAGCAGAGGAGCCTAATTCACAAAATGTGCTCAGAGGCTTGCAGCTCATGGTGGGAAGCCTGCCGTACCTCTTTGGAACCACTGAAAGCCTAAGTGTACTGCAGAGACCTGAAGTGACTGTAAAGACCTACTGTCCAAAGAACAGTACTGCAGGCTCAGTTGGTTCATGGGACTTTGAACACTGAACCATTGTCACAGTAGTGAACAGGAATCTGCAGACTGCTTGAGAAACACTAAGTCAGTCTCACTTTTCCCCCTGAATGTTCATAAAAGGAACACTTAAAATGTAAATATAATATTTTATAATAATTATAATAAGAAGAAAATGTGTCAAATGTAAAGCTTTTTTTTTTTCGCTTTGCCACTTGGAAGCAGGTGGGCTGTACAACCAAAACAATGGCTGAGGCTTACACATGTAATCCATCGTTAGCATTAGCATTTTTTACAGAGATGTGATTTCATGAATAGATCTTATGCGAAGCCTTCATCAAGCGGTTTTAAGTCCATCCTGGAGGAATGATATACAGTCATAGCACCTGAAAGTCTCCCATCTTACTGCAAAAAAAAGCTGCACCTTTGCCATCATTGTACCACACTTGTGCCACAGCAGAGCATGTGTTACAGTATAATATGAGTGGGGGGCGCTCAGCTTACACATAGCTTTGCAGAAGTAAACCGAGTCCGAGCTGTCTTCAGTCACTCTTTTTCTCGTCTTGACATTCCGATAAGGCGGGAGGCGCAAGCCACTGCACACCCAAGGGCTGCTGATGCCGTGTCCTAACTGAATGTGACCCGATAGTCAGACACTTGCTTGTTGTTAGACACAATGTTAGCGTGGCAGAGGTTAGCTCCGGTGAACTGGTGAAAGTTTGAAGTAGGGAGGAGGGAAATGCCTCGTTAGCGGGCTGCTATAGCTCATAATGCTAACCCAGCTACCATTACGGCCTCAATCACCACAGATAACGCAAACCACTGCACACACAAGAGCAGCTGTGGCCAAAAGTTACTTCTGTTTCTGCTCCATTGTTCAACAGTTTATCTTCTTGTAAATTTCCACGAGGAGCAGGATGAGAAATGATCTCAAAAGGGATCTAGTTGTAGTCTTGCAAATAGTGATCTTGCAAGATTCCCAGTCTTTGAAAATTCTTATAGTCTGTGACTAAAAACTTGTCTTTAGATGTGAGAGGGTGTCAGACCTAAGTCTTTTCAAAGTCTTCTAGTGTATGGTAGGCATAGGACAAATTGACAGAGGAACACAGCAAGTGGACCGGTATGTAGAGAGTGGCTGATAAGGGATGAAGTGAGGGTAATGAGGTGAGGTGATTGCAGGGCAGATGGGAGTGGTAGGATCTCGAATGACAGGAGAAAAGTCTGAGAGAATAACACTGACGGGGACTGGGAAAGTGGAGATGTGGCTGAAGAGAGGGACAGAGAGGCGGACAATATGTGTCTCTGACTGCGGCCTTAAGCCAAATCCCTTAGCAAACTCAGTTGGGAAGAGAAAAGACACCCCCTTGTATGCCTCCAATAGGGCCTAAATTATATCACAGTGTTATTTACTGACACTGTCATTTGATTAACAAACATAGTTAACTTGCTCTTTGGAACAATATTTCAAAATTTCTGAATCTTCATTCCTCTTCAATCTTCAATGGTCATTTTGACCATTTTACTTAAATGCAGCACTCATGCTAAATTTAAGTTTAACCAAATGGATGAATTTGTAGTGGTTTGGAATGCACTACAACTCTTATCCCACTTGAATCACTTCATAAGCCCACATCTAGAACTAAATGATCAGGATAAATTAATTTTCAGACGTGTGTCCCCAGACATTCAGTCCACTTTTGAATTATTAATTCAATAATGCAGCCCCCTCTATTTGAATTCTAGCAAAGTTTATTTAAAACCAAGCAGCACCTACTAATACCGGTAGCCATAATAACCTCGCCTACCTGGAAACTAGCTAGGGCTTTGGCAGGTTAAATACACTAAGCTAAGTTGAATATGATGAGGAATTTGATGCGATGTGGCTCAGCTATCAATAACTCAGCCCAGGGGATCCTCCTCTCAACCGCATTCTCCCATCTCATCCAGGCTCCCTGTTGGCTCAATCCCACCGACTTGCAGATTCTGCCCTCTTCCACTGCTGCCCTCACCTCCTACTGAACCAGCCCACACCTTTCCTTTATTTGTATATTTATATTTGCACGTTGCGAATATTCTTTAAACTTAATACTGTAAACTTTTGCACATTCCCTGCTCAATATTTTGCACATTCCTGCATAAAACTGTACAACTCTTTCATTTAAAAACACAGTCGTATTGTACATATTGTACATATTGTACATATTATATAAGATCCTGAATGAGGACACTGCCTAAGAATTGCCCTGGGATTGTTTTTACTTACTTTATTATTCAAGTTGCTACTATGATTAACATTATTGTTTATTGCATATTTCTATTTTTTGTTCTTATTCAACTGTATTTTACACTTATTTTTGTTGCATAGTTGGAGGAACAGTAACACATTTCACTATGATTATACCCTGTATGATTATATGTGACAGTTAAAACTTGAACTGAACTTGAACTTGAACTATAACTACTGTTTTTATAATATTTTTTCATATTTCCTTGTATGTGAAAATCTATTTGGCAATAAACCTGATTGAAGTGATGTCATTTCTTGAGTTTCTTCAAATGCTTCATATCACTAAATTCTGTACAACCTAAGCTAAAAGGTTAACCATAATAATTAATAAAAGTATTGAAATTGTGTCAAAAGTACTGTTAAAGTAACAGTACTTTAAGTACTGTTAAAATAACAGTACTTTTACTTGAGTATAACATTCTAGCACACTTTACATCCCTGGTTATAGTTACAGGATACTGTACATGCCTTTACCAACAGAGTATTTAGGAATCTTATTTCAAACTAAATAATTCTCTTTTTTTTCTGTTTTATTGGCTTCCCATCTGCTATATTTTTCCACTTGAGTTCTCTGAGAGAGAGATCTGGATCACAGACCTCCAAAAACTAGTGCACTTTGCAAGCAGCTGGCAGCGTGGCTATGAGGAGCAGTAGCTCAGAATTTAAATGTATGATTGTGCCTATATTTATAGTTCTGTTGCCACACCCCAGATTCCAAATAGTAAATATAAGATCATTTTGTTTCACCCACATGGTTTTGTGTACAAACAAAGCTCTAAATGTTTTGGTAACAGTTGGATAACAGTGGAAGAACAGTGTGTGAGTTCAGATCACTAGTGAACTGAAGATCAAGCATTGCATAATTAAACTGAACATTTTAATATTTCAAACTGTAAATGGTCACAGTCTGCTTGTTTCATGTATTTACACATTAATAGAAAAAGCTGGCAACGTGTGATGCTGAACTTGAATATTATAGTCCAACTTAATATGACATTTTACATTTTACTGTAGTTCTTTCTGTTAAGATAAAGAATAAAATGAAGATGGGAGCTGCTGTAGGCGAGTGAAAAAGAGATGTGTTCTGTTCTGATGCGTTCTTCAACTATTAATAACTAGACCTATAAAGACCCACATCTATTCTGTTTCTCAGAACTGACACACCTGTGTGAACCATGGTGCACACAAAAGCTATCTTTTCAATTACGATTTTTTACATGAAATCTCACAAAGGGAAGCTGAAATGAAATATAAATCCAGGATGAGAAAAATTGGCTACAGTCGAATTCACAATATAGTTGTTCTCATTTACGCATTTTTCTGTTTCTGTTGTCAGACAACGAAACGAGGAAGAAATAATCTAGTAATTTAATCGCCACTCAGATGTCATCCAAGCTGCTGCGCAGTGATGGTAATGAAATCAGTATTTTATAATTTTGTTTTCTGACAAAATCAGCATACATACACAGTAATGACAGCTGTGTGATCGGCTGTATCAACATTTAATGAATGAGTGACTACAGAGAAAGTTAGAGACGATAGGAGACCTCTCTATGGGTCGTGCTAACTTTGCACTCGCCACTTTTATTGTAGAGACTTGCGCAAAACAATGTATATCAGGCCGAGCCATGCAAGCCTCCTAAAGCTTTCCAAATAAACATGATTTTTACATGAATCTTTTCCCAACACGTGTCCCTGAGTCTTAACAAAAGTAAACACAGAAAACATCTGCCTGGAGCGGCCATTATGGCAAACTGCATAGGGATCTACATTGGGGTTTGTTCGCATGTTTGAGGCTGTGAATAGCTTTCCATATAGCATGTGTTTGTACTAGAAATAGATAGAAATAGATTTGCTCATGGCTCTGTTAACCAGAAGTCATTGCCAGCTGCTGGCTATTGATCAAATCTATATTGTATGACTGCAACATAAATACAGCAGCTGTGGGATGTATCAGCATTTGAAATTAGTCTTCACAGAGAAGTTGTCTTCTTAACTTTAAATCATGTTTCATCTTTCCATCACTTGTGGTACTGCAATGCATGTTCGAATAGATCTTAGCATGTTCTAATAAATCTTTGACTAAATGTGTGTAACACATTGTGATTATTTATCCAGCGCAGCCACTCTATGATAAGAAATACAGTGAGAGAACTCACAATCATTGATACTGCTTTGGGACTAGAGTAATGATGAGGGAGGGCATTTGCAACTCCTGGTGGCAGAAAAGAGAACATCATTTCTGATTTAATGAGGCTGGAAGATACTGCGTGCTTACTGCAGCAACCCAGAGGGGGAGCTGCAACCAAACTGCAGAGGAACATATACAACAAATATTGATGTTGTTTTATTACCTAACAAAAGTAAAGATTAGTGCTCATGGCTCACAGAATGACTTTCAGACAGGTGAGTAAAAGAACAAACTCGACGAACTCACCCTCCAGATAAGAACATCAACAACCACTGCGTTGCCTAGCAACACAGCGTTGTGTGTGTGTATACACTTACACAGTGTGTAAAAACTGCAGTCTCTCCTTTGCTTTAATATGTGTGTTTGTGGGTGTGCGTATTGTTTATACATCTCTGTTTTCTGACTTGGTGATATTTTAACCTCCTGTTGATTCTACAGTACAATTTAACTGACCTGCTTTTTACTTTTATCTTAGTACTTTTTTTTTTACTTTGACTTGTGTAAAATTTCTTTAAAGTAACAGTACTTTTACTAGTATAATATTATAGTACACTTTACATCCCTGGTTATAGTTACAGGATACTGTAAATGCCTTTACCAACAGTCTTTAGGAATCTTATTTCCAACTAAATAATTCTCTTTGTTTTCTGTTTTATTGGTTTCCCATCTACTATGTTTTTCCACTTGAGTTCTCTGAGAGAGAGATCTGGATGGTCGCCACGTGGCATGCCATTTCCATCCACCTTCACCAGCTTCAACCATCTGAATGGTACAGCTGTTATGTCCTTCTAGGAGCTAGAGCTAGGTGTAAATCAGCAGCAGTTTACCTTCACAGCCGATTCCATGCAGGAGTCTGCAGGTTCCCCCATTTCCTCCATTCAGGGTGATGTCTGTCTCAATTTTCAGTCAGCCCAGCATCTGGCACTCACAGCCTCTTCAGTCAGAGACAACCGTCCACATACTTATGTCAACATGTATAGGAGGAAAAGTGAGGTTCTCTCTAATTGAAACACTCAAGGAAGGTGGTATTTCAACATGGAAGAGTGAGTGGAGTATAATATCTGAATATTACATATGCTGCAGTCTATCATGGCTGCATGAATTTCACCATATTTAGGCTGTTTGATGGATTATATCTTGGGCTATTGAAACTCAACAAAGCCACAGTTTTCTCAATCTCATAAAAGCTCTACAAATCTTTTTTACATTTAGCACATGAGTGTTTGAAAGAAAATGAGCACATGAGTGTTTGTGACACTAAATGCAGGTGGATATACTCCATCCATATATGATGTCTTATTACACAGTCCACGCTTCAAGTTGGAATATTATTTGTTCAGTAGCAGTTGCAGAAAAAAATGAGAGAATGCAGAATAATGAAGCTTCTTCATACGAGCAGTCCGGCACAGACTGAGTCACAGCGGTACGTTGATTTGTGTTTGGCAACAGCAATGTGCATTAGAACAAAACCAGTAAGGACTATGAAGCCCTGAGAGAAACAGAGCAGGAAAGGAAAAACAACTGTCAATGTAGAAAATAAAAATATCCATCTTAGCTCTGTTTTTTTTACTGCAGCTCCAAATGTCAGCCAGAACAACTATTTGAATTTTTAGGATTAAGTAATTACATACCAAATATGTCTTAGTGCATTTTAACTGAAATGATAAACTGGTATGATGAATGAACCGACTAATATTGCACTGGGAAGAAGATCATTTTTCCACTGTATTTACAGAAGATATTACTTGCTTTGATGAAATGATCCATTTTAAAACTCCATATCAGTTGATTTGAAGTAGATTTTAGCGGTAGGAGAGGAGCAGAGCTGAACTAACCAGACCTCAAAGCCTCATGAAGAATCTAAAAGCTCAGCAGCTCTATGGCTATCTATGGCTTCAATTCCAGTTGTTTTTATTGCTCTACTTATATTCTCTTTAAACACATGAGCATTTCAAATTCTGAATCAGAGGATTTGCTCGGCTCTGTTTGGAGCTGCTGTCCATAACCAATGACTTCAATGATCAATAAGACTAGGGGGATTACAGTGTGCAGAAATATAAAAGAACATGGGACAAGTTCTTCAGAGTTTTGAAATTTCTCAAGTTTCAAATGTTGATACTTTAAACCCAGCAAGATAGGACTGGACATTAGGGGATTTCATAATACTTTTTCTTAACCATGTGGGTGTCTTTCAAGCAGATGAGCACATGCAAGTACAAGACAAAGGTTTTTCCTGCAAAGCTGTCTCCTCTCTCCTCCCACATGGTTTGTCTGCTGGGTTATTCATTGTTGCAGGAGGCTCTGATGGCAATGGTCCAGGACATGTTCCTATTCACCGTGAGATATTTCACAAAAGCAAGCTGTACTCCGAAGGTTCATTTTGCAGTGAACTGATCCAAAAAAAACAATAGCAAGAAACACATTGAGATCCACCTGAATTATGAGATGTTTATTCTCAACTTGCAAGATTTATAAAAAGCCCACACATTCACCATCGTTTGATTTGAACAAGCGTTTGCAACATATTAAAAACGTTTTTGTAAGGTTTTCTGTATTTTTATCACGTTTGCTGAAACCTTGCCTTCAAGGTCTGTTTTCTATTTCAATATTTATTTCTCCATATCACAATTGTACTCATTAATATATTGAAATATGCTAAGTATGAATTAGTTTGAAGAAAACCAGCTTTAAGGTTATGATAATAATTGCAGGTGTGTTTTTGGACCTCACTTCAGTTTCAGTTTCAAGTTTCATCGTCTGTAGTCATCAGTATTTTCTTTGTTTGGCCGTTTACTCGCAACGTTAGCAGAGACCGGAAAAAACAGTACACCACTTCACACACAGAGTTGAAGAGCAAGTCTGTTGTGTTAAAAGCCTAACTGTGCGCCACTTGTGATATTTCCGGGAAAGTTGCTGCGGACACCCGGGTCGTAATACTGCAAATGCTGCAGGCTTTCATCAGTGGACCATAGGCTCAATCACCACTGTGTTGCATCATTCAGCAATAGATAGTGACTTATCAGACATTTATTTAAATGAAAATCTTCGAGATGGAGGTGAACAGTTTCAGGTTCCTGGGAATCAGCATCACAAAGAACCTGTCATGATCATCTAATATCTCCTTCTAAGCACCTTCTTTCCTCAGGCTGTAAGACTCCTCAACTCATCCTCCATACTTCAACTTAAAAAATACTTTTTTCTTGTGTAGCATAAGGGGACTGCGCCTAGCATTTCAATGTGCAACCCTGTGTTGTAGAATGACCAGTAAATTAGCCTTGAACTCTTGAACCTTGAACCCTTATGTAATGTAATGCTCTGATTTTCCAGTTTTTCTAATAAGGAGTGCAAATGTTGCAGTAATATAGTACAGTAGTTTTTCAGAATATACACCTTCTAAATCTATTGCTGAAACATTAATTAACAGGAATTGCCAACCTAAACATTGACATAAGACAATATGAATTGATGCCCAAGTCAAGTTGCTGTTTTGTGTAAATTCCATAACAGCTTTTCCAAACTTCTCTGAGCCAGGTGCTTGATGGGCACTGAAAGTCTTCTGAGGTACTCCATAATTACTTTCTCACCTAATAACAGCCAAATAACAGCTCAGACAGAAAGCAAAAACACAGCAGAGGTTGGTCATAAATCACAACTGTGACTGCAAGCAGTCGAGAAAAATCTGCATCCTGTTAATAAGAATTGATCAGAAATTTACTGTGGGGGTGATTAGCGTGACAGGACGAGATTACAGTCGACCAGTTCTAGATTTGTGCTGTTAGTGAGAGCCAATGAAATTATTATGCTAATTAGGTATTGCATATTTCACAAATACTACTAGTTTTTCATGCCTATCAGTATGTTCAGTGAACCAAAACTCATACAGCACAGGGTGTCAAAGAAAGTGCTTTTCTGCAGAATGTTGGAACACTGTGAAAGAAGAGGTTGTATACGAACATAAGGTGTGGGATAGATACTGATGTAGGAGATGAAGAAAAATATTTCTGCCCTAGAATCCGATTTTAAGTGTACCAGTTGTTTTTATACATGATGCCTAATCTCTCTCACATTCTGTGTATATCAGAGGACCAGAAGCTCCTAAAGATTTGAAGTGGGCAGTATGTTTCTGGGAATGCCATCCCAAGTCCTTTATGGAGAACCTACACTTCTGAAATTACAGCACACCATGAATTCAACAAGGCTGCAATCCTTAGTTGAGGTAAGTCCATACAAAGAGGATTTATTACCAAAACATCATGTTGGTATTCAGACCAACAACTTGTCTTTGGTATTAATCAGTTTGTCGGGCAGCTGTGCAGGCTGAGTGAGGTTTTCCTAAAGTACAAGTTCAGGAAACATACCTTTACTTTGATACATAATGTGTGGGCTAGATAAAAAGCAAATATTGCTCATCCTGGTAGTAGAAAAACAGAGTCATCATAATAAATCTTATAAATTGAAACATGCGCTAACCTACGGCCTATGTATAAGCCTATAATACCACTGCCTGAAATGTCAGTGCCACAGAAATGTAATGATTAGGAGGAAGATTCTGTCACTTTTTCATTTTTACATTCATTTTTGTTCTGTTGATTTAGCTTTGATTGGTGTATGTGTTTGTATCTGTAGACTCTACCAGCTTGATCATTCAGTATGTATCAATTGACTATATTCATTGGGGTCATTTTGAAAAAGAATGATTTGTCATTAAAGTGTAACAATCATTTATGTCCAGATGAATCTGGAATGGATCTAATGCCCAAAAGTAGTCAATTTGTTTTAATTTAGGTAGACCACAAAATGGGAAGTGGGTATTAAAGGGTTAAAGTTATTTGTTAACAACACATTTTCACCATCATTTTTGGTAAGAGTTCTGAAGGGGCTGGTGGCCAAGGAGGTGTCATTTTATTTCATACTAAGCTAGTAGCTATATTATGACTCCAGGAATAATCATCACCTTTGACTTTTATAATTAGCACATGTACTGTAATGTCATTTCAAAACTTTGCATCCTTCCAACACACTACCAAGGATTAAAGAGGGAGATTGTGTGAGGAAACACGGCCCAGCAGAGACAGTGTAAATGGTGCAGAAATCATTGAAACTAAAATAACTATAGTTGTATGTTTTCTCATACATGGGGAAAACTTTAATTCACTGTAGGCTGTTGATTGTATTTATTTATATTTCGGAGATGTCGCCTCTCTATCTCTACCCATGTTTACTGTTTGTATCTACCACTATCAAATAAACAAAAAAAAAAAAGAAAGAAAAAATATGACATTTCAAATTAAAAAGTTGTGTGAAAGGGGGTAACTGCCATCAATAGTCACAGTTGATGAGTGTGGAAGTGGGTGACCACTGAGTTGCTTTACATATATTTGTGTACCCTAAAATGTCTAGGAAGTTTCTCTAATGTTCTAATGAAATGAAAACCACACCCTTGGCCAGCTGATGAGTGACCATTCAAACCAGAAATCTCAGCACCTGAGCAAGTAATTGTAGTCATTGTACTGATCAACACCCCTATCAGCCACTGCAGATATACTAGGACCATTTTGTGCTGTGGGGCAATAAAAACCTGAATTATTACACCTTTAATTAACACTACAACACAGCTAGTCTATAATGTACAGTGAGCTATAGAGGAAAATAATTTATGACTCACCCTTTCAAATGAATTTACTGGCCATAGGCTAATGAGTCACTTTGAGCATGCACGTCTTGCACAGATTATACACTTGAAGTAGAATGATGTTCAGTGAAAGAAAAATTCCCTCTTCCTCACAGTGCTCTACATTTAACCCTTGTTCCACAGACTTATTTTCTACTGCCCTCCAAGCTGGGAAAAAAGTAGAAAACTTTGGTAGCTTTGTGAGCTGATTTATTTGTTTGGCTTTCTTTTTCTCTTGTTTGCACTACTTTGCTGTTTCTGGGGCATTTCACCTAACAGCTTGTGGCATAATGACCTAGTGTCCACTGTGGTGCAACTTTTTTTTCCTTTTGATGCTGAAGAATAGTTAAGATAGAAGCGTCATTAGGTCAGCTAAGCCTGTGCTCACCACTTAACGACTATATGATTCATTTTAACAAAATAAAACAGTCATAGATGTTTAGTATTATGACAAATATTTATTCAGAAATCCCTTCATTATTATTGATCCACCAATATCAGTTTTCACCTGCAGGTTTTACATACAGCATAATGCACATATGCATGGGAAATCTAAGTCCTCCAAACTAAACAACAAAAACTGTTTGTTTGTCATTGCCTTCCAAAACAATCCATGTGAGCATTTTCAGGTCTATCGGCAAGATGACATTGTTTTGCAGTGACTTCCACCATTACAAATGATCATTATATAAATAATCCATGACTGTTTTCTGATGTGCCACCACCATGGTTGACTTTGTTTTTCTCATAAACACTATTTTTTTAAGATCAGGGAAAGATTGTGGTTTAGAGTGGAAGTTTAAAACAATGTGTTCTCCTTTTCTAGTTAACAATGTGTTCTCCGTCTCTCAATACTTTCTGACAGCTCTGACTCAGAGCTGTCCCTCAGCCCCAAGCTCACTGGTTCCTACTGAAGACAAAAATCTTTAAAAACAGCTCACAAGTGTTATTTTTGAACAAAGGCTCAGTTATTTCCTAAAACACCTGGACACTGTAGTTTTTAACAAATGATACTCAAACAGGAAGAAACAATGCATTTGTTAATGACTGTAGGTTCAATACATTTTGTCATTTGTCATTTCCTCAGTTTGGCAGCCTGACCTGTAATTTAAAAATGTCTAAATAAATGCTAACTAATAGTTACCAAGAATATATTTATCCCAGTTCCTGCTAAATATAACCCCACTGACAGATCATGACTTTGTGGGTAAAATGTTTTTTTTATCTCATACCATTCACAAAAGGTCAAAAGAGACACAAATGGAAAGAAATGTGTGACAGAGGAGGAGAATTTAAATGTTTTCTACATACAAAAAGGCAGAAAGAAATTCATCTCAATTTTTACAAACAGCTTTGGCATACCACTACATAGGATTTAAAGAAAGGTATTTTAATGATTATGCATGGGACACATTGCTTCCTGAATACAAAACCTGGCAAATAGCCATATCTTGATCATTTTAAAGGTTATTATTTTGCTTTAGCTTTTCTGAACACTACTAAGAGAAAATATCAGTGCTTATCACTTAAGGCCCCTTTCCTTTGCCTCACCATAGATCATTTTTACAATCCCCCTGCTGCAGATTGTTTTCTGCTTAGATCAGAAGTAGTAATAGCACCAGTGAGCTTTTTCTCATGCAGTTTGGGACGATCAAGAAAAGAACAAGAAAGTTATTTCCAGCACAGTGAGCTGTGGTTTATGGCTTTTGGATTTACAAAATGGTCTGTCAGTGGGATGTTTGATGCGCTAGTCAAGTAGACTAACATTGTCTAATTAATAAAGTTTTGAGTCTTTTGTTTCATGACACATTATTGAACGGTCTGGAGACAACTGAAGTGGCACAGAAACAAGCAAGACAGACACAGAGTTTATCTTTGTCATTTGTACGTAATATCAGCAGATTACATTACGATTTTTTTCTGAGGAAATACAATGAGAAAAAAATAGACATTGCTGGCGCCCTACAGTGCATACTTCTCTCTCCAGCTGCACTCATTTATGAAGCCGAGGCAGTCCATAATCAGAGGCAAATCAGAATTCAGCAATAACAACAGGACACAGTTGGAGCAAGATCAATAAATCATCTCCTTGAAATCCCCGAGCAGAAGTGAAGAATAATCTGCCAAATGAATCAGGACATGTCTCCTCTGAGTGTTATCCATTGGAGACAGATGCATAATTAACGTGCCTTTGGCTTTCATCTCCTTCATCACAGCGAAGTGCCACTTCCTCAGCAACTCTGGCTTTATCAAATACCGCCCATACCCACTCCTGTCACTCTACTCTATCCCTCAGTGTGCTCACACACACTTGTTTCCTTATACACAAACATGCATAAGCACTCTGCAGCTTAGTACACTAGCAAATTAGAGAGGTATTTTCAAAGACCAGCTGCTGACTTTATACTTTCACATCCCAATCAGATAGAATAGGCATTAATATTACTAAAGGAAAGAACTTTAGGTTGAAGACTTTAAAGTAACAACATGTGACATTTTCATATAAATAAATGTCTACATTGCTTCTCTTTTTCCAGAATATACACAATAACATAATAGCAACACAACCTACAAGCAGTTCATGATTGTTGTTTTTTTTTCACTTGCTGCTCTGAACACTGTTTACGCAGGGATCAATGCATTTTATGTCTTGTTTTTGGGAAATAAATGCCAACACTGTTTGATTGACAGAGCTATCTCTGGGAAGTGCAGGTGCAAAAACACCAGAGTAATGAGTGCATAGTGATAAAGGTGTTACAAAAACATGCGGCAGATTATGCCTTTAATTCCTTTTCCTGATTAGAAGAGATAGATCCCAAGAAAGAAATATGGCATTCTCGCTGTGTAAATAGGCTGAACTGAAGAGGTGCCCTCCCCTAATAAAGGAGGAAAAAGACTGTCTCCTACTATGCGCTCTCCCCACCCCCTCTCTCTCTGTCTCTCTGTCTCTCACACACACACATACATACACACACACACACACACACACACACACAAAGCTGTCACGACTGCTCCTCATGAAAGGGATGCAGTCAAACAGCCAGCCTCAACAAGACAATTCAATGTGCAATTTAAAGGAGAATAGAAATAAACACTACAAAATGCCTCCAAAAGAAGCTCCTGAATTGTGATCGGCAGGCAGTTATGTGAAATCATGTGGTAAAGGTGATGTAATACACAATGGGCCTCATGCAGGAAGCGATATATGAAGAAATTTCCTCTTATTTTTGTTCGTATCCACGATTTGGTCTTATTATTTTAGTACCCATTGATTTATGGGATTCATCAATGTTTTCTTATTTTTGCTCTTCTCTTAGGTAAGAGAAATTTTTTCCAGTGGTCGAGAGCACTCTTACCAAGATAAGAAAAAACATTTCTCAAATTGTTTGTTCAACGCAAGGAAACATAAGTTTTAAATTAGAGGAACATAAAAAAATTAATATCATATAATCAAATTTAGATTATTATATGTTTTAGAGTAATTATAGCCTAATGATTGGATTATTAAATTTGTGGGGTAAAGAAATACTATTGGTCCATTGATCCCAATTAAGACTCTAAAAACCCTTGGATGATATTGCGTGCGTTCAGCTTCTGAATGGCTTACATACTGCTCTTAGATGCATCACAAATGTTTTGCCATTGCTGAGTTTTTGAGTTTCCTGTACAGTTTCCTGTTCCAGTACTGACGCTCTGGAAAATCACGTTTACTTTATGTTTATGTTTATTTTATTTAAGAAGGGACAATGCACATTAATTAACTTGAGCACTTAGGTCCATCATGTAGCCTAAATGTGCCAGATTTAGCCATACAGGTTCATTTTCATCTACAGTCCCTGGCAGGTTGATGGCATATAAAAAACATTACAAGAAAACATACAAAAGCACCTAAGCACATACAAAGCAAAGACAAGTAGTAAAACAATGACATCACTACTCCAGTGGTTATGGCCAGCGGGCCACCACGTTCAAGATGCAATTCTGTGCATCACACATTATTTGGACATTAACTGAATGTAATTGTTTTCTATTCAGGAAGGGGAACGGATTTGGAGATGGTGTCTTGATGTGCACATGAGTACAGTCGATCTCTCTTTTGTCTGGGTCTGCTGAGCAGCAGTATATGGAAACTGAATGTACTATGGTGTTAAATGGATGATACCCTGGAGAACTTGGGGGGGGGGGCACGACTAACAGCATTTTTATACATGCCACAGAGCATGATTGGATGTTGACTGCTTAATTGCACCATGCAGTGCACCTGTGTGGAAGCATCTGCATTTGTTATGTTTCTCCACTCATTTATTCAGGTTTTTCCTTTAATTTGTCACCCATCTGTATATTCTCCTCTAGAAAATTGGGGACTATGTCTTCCAAATATAGAAATGAATATTATGGCCTTTGAAAGTGCTAAGTTAGTAAGCATTGTAGCAGTAATTTAGGTTGGACTGAACTGGAGCAGCCCCATTCAGACCTTTACATGTATGGTCTCAGAAAATTAAGGATAAATACATGCATCAGATAAAAAACCCCAACATTCTTGACCACCCCAAAACCGTATGGTTAGCAGTTCATAAGCTAATTAAAAATAAAGCACTTATCCATATGGCATATCCCTGAGATAACTATAGGGAAGAAGCTTTTTTTATTGGGAGAAATGGGCAAAGGAAGGATAATTGGTGGTATATTTATCTTTGAAGGAGACGGCAACTAAGTACCACCTGAAGCAACATGCAGCTCAGTTTTAAGTAAAAATCCCTTTACTGTTTAACAGGTTAAAAATGTCTTCAGGATTATTTTGCACTACCTGACTCGATGCAATCTGCAAGTGTTACAAAATGCTGTGTGATAAGATTCAAAATAAGTGTGAGAATTTAATATGTCAGTATTTGTAATATTAATATAGCAAAGGGACATGGAAAAAGACACGGTACTGCCCTTCATGCTTTATGGGACTGCTCTGTGAATAAAACCTTTATGGGAAAAAATACTGAACTATATAGAAGATGAGGGTCTATGGATTAGTGTTCCAAAATGCCCTAGGTTCAATTTATTGTGTGATTTCTTAAGTGTACTCAGACTGAATCAAATACAGGCTACATCATCAAAAAACAGAAAAATATGTCCATAATGGCATTTTGTAAAATAATATTTTCAAGACAGAACAACAAGACGTTTTATTGCTTATTTCTTGGCAACAGGGTGTCTAACCTCATGGTGGTGTAATTTTATGCAATTGTGTCTTGTGATTTTGTTTTTGTATTTAAATAAAATGATTAAATAAAAAAAACTTTCTTTGCTTTAACACTAACTAACTAACGCTCATCTGCAAGTAACAAGTAACTTTCATTTACAGCCTTATTTTCTGAATTTGTGTTTTATCTTATTGTCACTGCACCTGCTTAGATACATTGCTGTTTGGTTTTTGGAGGATTAAGGATACGTAAAATTATTTTAACCAGAGCTTGAGTAATGTTTTGATTAAAGTTTGGCCATTCTGTAAAAATTGCTGGGATTGACGTTACCAGAGGTTTTTTGTACATCTGATGACACATACTGTATGTACACGTTGTCTCTGGAGCACGTTGCCACTTCGCACCTGGACCCGCTGACCTTGCCAACTTCAGTTGATGCCACACAAGTCCAACGGCATTGAATGGGCACCAAATCTGCTGAAGTAGCCAAAACTTCCAGGACAAACAGTGGAGTCCTCAATCTGTCCTATGCCAACAATCATCTCTCTCTGGCTGAGCTGCACTCCACTCTGCTCTTTTTAGTCAGATTTAAAAGACATGCTGTTGCATAGATGATTCTGTACATTACACATGTGAGCATCAAAAGACACTCAATAATGTAAACAAGTATTCATTTTGTTCTTGGCTTCACCCAGGCCTGGATTCCTTGTCAAAAAAAGCAGCTGAATTCAAAGTGATAACATTCTGTAATATCTGAAACCTCACATGATGCAATTGCAAGAGAGTTCTTCATAATCATTTTCAATCCAAGCTTACTGGCCTACTTTTTACATTTTTCCCATTCTCTGTTCTCCTTCTTCCCCCAGGATTCTACATTATTTTCTTGTCTTGTTCCCATGAAAGAATGATTGGAGAGTATGTAAAAAAAAAAAAATCGTCTTAACACTCAGTGCGTGGGGTTTTTTCAATGGATTCATGGGGGTCAGTGTGCTGAGTGGTGAGAAGCGAAGGAGGGGCAAGGAGCCAGGCGCTACAGAGCTAGTGCAGTGCAGTGTTGGTGGGTGCAATAGAGATTAAGGGCACCGCAGACTGAGGGTGGTGGATAGAGAGGATTTAAGCAAGATGTGTATGGGGTTCTGAGTGGCGAGTGAGACCTGTTGGCTGTGATTTTGGCACAATTATCCCCCTTTGTATTGTCACTGATCTGCATTGCAAACTGGCTTTTTCTCTTTTGATGCCTAATCCCACCAGTCTTTTAAACGCGAATAAAATAGGAGGCCACTTTGTAAAAGTGCAAGGCGAGGCTCTAAAGAACAGAGGCAACAATATAATTTAATGGTGGCAGAAACTCACCCAAACAAAAACATGAAACCGTCAAATATTCTTCTTGACTCCTGGTTTCTGTAATTCATGTTGACTTTGATAAAAAGATACAGAACAAATTAAAGGTTTCTGTCACTGAGCACTAAAATCTCAGGGTTTAATATGTGCATGAATATGTTATATTATATCCAATGGCAAATAAATTGTTTCCTGCCTTTTTTTGGCTTGACTTATGTTGATGAGAGATCGTGATACAGTTTGGGGTCGCAGCCAGCTACTTGCTTGAAATTATTCATGGCCAAACTATCAGTGGGAACTCAAATTTGTAATTAGCTTTTATAGTTGATTATATTTGTACAGTTTGCACACTTGATTTCCACATACATTCTCTTGATACTGACTCAATAGTTAAATAGTCTCGCCTATTCAAAGGATCAGGTAGGCATATGCAATCTACACTGGAATTTCTATTTTGTGGTGATTGCACACAGAATACAAATAGCATTCCCATAATGGATAATTCAAAGGAAAGTTGTCATTACTAATGACTGGCTGTTTCAAAAATTGTGATTTCAGTGGCATCACAAGAATATAAATATTCAGTATGTGAATGAACAAATCCTCAAACTGAGCATAATGAATCTGGAACAGTTTGAGGATTGTCTCTGACAGAATCAGTAGCTTTTAGCAGTGGCGCTCCTTCACTAGTGAAGACCACCATTGTCAGCTCAGCCATGATAAGCAACATGTTATGTGCTAGTTAAAAGCCTACCGAAAAACCACTAATCAACAGTAAATCATGATGCGGTTACTCTGTTCCAGGTAGGATGTTGCTCAGCTGTTAACTGTACAGTTCTTAGATAGGCCAAGTGTTTTACTGAACTGAATGAAACAGTTCGAACCAATAACAGACTGAACTTAAATCCAGGACTAAACTAATAATTCGAATGGGCAAAGTGATTAATAATGTCCACCTCTTCAGTTTTACAGTTTCCTCTAGTTGCAGTGGTTGGTGAAAGGACTCATGACTCTATCCTGGTGACTGCACATGGTGCGGAACGCTGTGTCGTACCAGTAAACTGGCACCATGCCCTACACCCCAGTGGGTTGAGAGGTGTGGTAGAGGGTGTTAAGATACCAAACCAGCACCGTACTGCAATTTTTTTTCTCAGAGCAGGTCAACAGCCAGACAGCAAGAAAGAATTAAAATGAATGATTCTTACCAGGTCTGTCACAAGAGTTAGTATACTGAAGGCCTTTCCTTTACTCTGGTGACTCTCTTCACAGCCATCTGAAGCCAGCAGGTCTACTTCATCTGCAGTCTCTAATTGGAGTGACGATGTGCACTGTCAAGGCACAATTCTGCACGGCATAGCCACTGGTTAAATTCTTTGCAACTAGCATCAGACTGTTGCAAAGCAACCACAGAAACATGTTTATGTGCACATCATACATATCATTATAATGAATTATTCTACACGGTTTACTGCTTTGCAACTCAACAGGCATGTTGGAGCCAGATGCATTGCAATTGTAGGTCAATTACAACTACTCTCTCCACTGATAACTCCCTCAAGACCATCCTTTCCTGCCAATCCTCCACCAAAAACACTGGGTAACCAGGGCAATGACTGTGTGCATCATCGTTTTAAGAGTCTGGCCAAAGTAGTGCCTGGTGCTCCACATTTTTAATTACAATACTAGTAGAGGTGTGGCTGTGAGCAGAACAGAACAGAGTTGAAATGGAGGCTGGAGCTGCCTCAGTCAAAAAGTAAAGTTTGATGGCCACAGGAAGAGAGGATTTCCTGTAGCATTCTGTGGTGCATCATGGTGGTAACAGTCAAATCTAACTGAATTAAACTTAATAATAATAATAATTATTATTATTATTATAATAATAATAATAAACAATAATAATTTCAGAAATGAAAAAAATACAACATGCAAAAAACCAAAGCTATTTCTATTTATTTGACAGGACATGGTTATCGTGTGGATCACTGTGATAACAAATAGAATTGTCCACAGGATTCCCAAAGAGCCCTGTGTTTAAAGGGGATGAAAGTAGTGAATGTGATTGGCCATGATCGTCACTGCCTTTAATACACCCACCTAAAATGTATGATAATGTATCCCCCATGTCCAAGTAAAGTCCAGGTGTGCCAGGCAAGTCACCAAGCAATATCTTGAGTGCATATTTTTAGTAATATGTTTACTATAGAATGGGGCACCAAGAAATCTGCTCTATTTCCTTTCCAGTAGGAGTAATTGGATGGGGGCTGACCATTCCCAATACATTGCAGCATAATTAACTACTTCATTAAGCTTAGCTACTCCCAGGAAACCAGCAGAGCACATGTATTTGACTCCATTTCCTTTGTGTTCCAAAGGAGACTATATTTATGTGCCAATTTTACACTTGGACTGCTTATTCCTTTTTCCACTGTGCACCAAAATATAGTTATAAATACTTACTATATACAAACCTTCTTTTATGTAGTTATATGTAATCATGGTGAAAAGGACACTGGCAGCACATTTTTTAACCTGAGTAACAAATTAAGCAAGCTATATGGATTGAGACCCCTATGAGATCATGGCCCTATTTTTGGTGGCTCCCCGTACAACAGGATGACCAATGTACTTCATTAGGCCATCCCTCAGGAAAATATAGTGCATTTTTAAAATGTGGATACAGTATTGAAAAAAAGAATTACGAATGCTTTACTTAGAGCCTCAACACACTATTTTACCTGAGGTAGTGTGCCTAAATTAAGTCAGTGTGAAAATGGTGGTGGAAATAAGACATTAAGTCAAATGTGAGCTATGAGATAAGCTGCCAAAATGTGATGTCCTTGTTAAATCTTCTCCCTCAAGCTCACCTGCCTTTTTTTATTTTAATTTGTGTGTGTGTGTGTGTGTGTGTGTGTTTGGGGG